>BMAO01031464.1:0-116471 GCA_019973975.1 Trichonephila clavata | reverse complement strand
CATCGACTACACATTATACCATAGTTATCCCACTGACTGCCAACTACAAGATATCTCGTAGTGTGCGCTGAAATTTTAGATTGATTATATATCTCCACTTGAGTTAGGAATTATTAGAAAGGATGAATGAAAAATTTATATAGTACAAAAACATATCAATTATTCATTTTGATTATTAAAATTGTAACAGACGAAAAAAATACAATAAAAAATTAGATATATACGGATGTATTCTAAAATTTTTTAAAAATTATATTTGTATTGTTGCTTTGTATGATGAGCTTTAAAGCAAAGATCAACGCAAAGTGCTGGGATAGTGGGACACAATGGGCAAAAATATCTTGTCTCCTTATGTTTTTTTTTTTTTCTTTCTTGCTTTATACACATTTGACATGGTTTTGAAAGAATCCTTTTTAACACACTTTCATTAATTTCTCCTGTATGTAACGGAATATTTGAACTCGATTTTTACCCGCTTTAAAAGGTCAGATTGTTTAGAAATTTTTAAAAATTGTCAAGGACCGATGACAATACAATAATTTAATAATCTTGTTCCATTCTCCTGATCAGGATTAACGATTCCCCATTTCCAGATTTGGCGACTAAAAGATAAAGTTACAACCCTAAAGCGAAAACGCTCATGGTTAATACAAATGCAATAAAAAAGGGCAGGAATAAAAAATTGAAAAAGGGAAGGAGATGTGTCAGCAATTTCTTCCATAATAAAACAATTGCCCAGTGTTTCTAAAAAAAAAAAAAAAAAAAAACAAGCACGTGGGGAAAAAATTATGCTTAACTGCCTGAAACCCAAACAAAAAAGTCTGTTTTTCTAAATTCTTTTGTCGAATCTGTCAAATGAAACATCAACCATTGCTTCATTTTACCAAAACAGCTGAAAATTGATTCAGAGGTCACGGGATTAAGTTGCTAACGAACTCTTCGATTCAAAACATGTGCTTTTATGTCTAAAGCTGATACAAGTTTTAGAGAGAATATTGAGCTCTTTTTGGTGAAAAATAACCTTCACTTTACACATTCTTTCGCATTAAATATTTCAAACTTAGCTCTACCAGATTTCCTTCAGTTGGCTGATTCACATTTTGCAAACCAGGCCGTATCGACACACTGAAAAGATGCCAATGTGTGGGTATTCCAGATTCTTAAAAATGACGCATTTAAGATTAATTCATCAATAAATAAATAATAGTTCAAAAAACTAAAAAAAAAAAGTTTTCATAGTTAATTGAATTGAAAAGTAAAAAAAAATAATTCCTAACATAAGTATAAAATGATTGACGAGAAAATTAATGTCATTGTGGTAAAAGCGCGGGGTCCTTTGTACTACATTTTTACACTGAGTCTACATTTCGAAATAGAACTAGTAAGAAATTATAACAACTGCTATCGAGCACCCTACGCTTTTTACCACAATGATATTAATTTTTTCGTTAGTCATTTTATTCTTATATTAGGAATTATTATTTACTTTTCAGTTCTATCAACTATTAAAGCGTGTTTTTTAGTTTTTAGAACTATAATTTATTTTTCTGTGGGAGGAAAATGTTTTTAGTAATGAAAATTAGTTGTATTATAAGTTGCTGCGTTCTCCTGCATTGCCGCCGTTACCGTCAAATAAATGCATAGTAACTGATTCCCTAGATTGACGCATCCTCATCTTTTTATTCCTTCGATTTCTTTGGTTACAGAACATGTATGCATTCTGCAGGAAGATTTCGAAATAAGGTAAAGCGGTTTTCTTGAGGTCTGCTAATTATTACAAATCAGTTCACTTTTACTACCTTACAACTCTTTATTAACTACCATCGCCTAAAAGGTTTTTCCCAGTGATGATCATTGAACATCTATATGAAAATCTGACATAGCACTACACATCTGACTGTCACCAGATGAATTTAGGTGACGAGCTTGTAAAATCAAAGTGAAAAGAGAATCTTTGTATACAAAATTTTTTTGAAAAAATAAATCATTACCAGATAACTCGCAAGTGGCACCAGTACAGGAAGGCAATACTTCAGCTACGCATTATCCCTTAGTATTTTTTTTTTCCCAATAAAAAATACCGTAAATGTGCCATTGCAATATTATATCAGTAACTTCAAACTATTATATTCTTTAAAATAAAATCTTGACATCCAGGTCATGACGTTCTAAATTTATCTCGCAACGAATGGGTTGTATAACAGAAAAGCGTTTCCTTCGATGATTATCAGGCATAGCATAGACATTTCTTAATCGGCAATCCTTGGCAGTGTGGTCATGTGAGAAAGAAAAATGAACAAATAGACCATCTTCTATCTATATATGCATACTGGCTGGTATACTCGTTCTTCGCACGGGTGGATTGAAAAGTTAAACAATACAGATTGAAGGGTAAAGAAGTTTTTAATGTTAATTTTAAGAGAATAGCAAATTAAACAAAAAAAAAGGGGGGGGGGAATAAATTTACTTTTTACATATCTCAGCTGAACAACAACAACAAAAAACCATATTTGTTAAATTTTAAGTCTTCGCTGATAAAAAGGATTTTTTTAATTATTTATAACGCCTGCAACTCTGGTGGATCGATTTTTGAAAACTCCTTCCTAAACTGATCTCTGCTCAGCAAAAGTAACATATTGTTACAAATTTTGTGTCATGAACGCTTAAAATAGTGTAAATATCTGGATGTGTAATACGTTAATATTACTTTCTGTTGTATTTATTTTATGTTAAGGTTGTAATATTCGCAAGCAACGCCGTTCTTTACATTATAATGGCGATTCAATGGAAATAAAGCGAAATGTTGGCGATAGAGCCAAACTGGCATCATTTTTGACGACCATATGAGTAATTTGGCGATTGATTGAACGGTGCTATAGCGCCCCTGGTGGGGAGCTGTAACAAAGAGGATATCACAAAAACCTTCTCCCCCCCAAAAATACATATACATGCCAATTTTCATAGTGATCGGTTGAACGGTGTTCGAGTGAAGCGGGGTCTACAAATATCTATTTTTATATATACAGATAAAAGACACTACTCTGGACTTGCTTAAAAACAATTTACTGGGTCGTAGTAGGAAAAAAAGTTGAGAACCACAAAAAAGATGAAATGTACAATTTAAACTGTTTACATTTGAATGCCAGTTTTCCAAATCAGTTGGAGAGGCAACATATGTTATGGTTAATTAACAGCAAATAGTTCAAATAATCAAAGTTATTAATTTGTTTTTATCGAACTCAGATGGAATTTTAAAGGACAAAACGGTAATAAGTACTGTCCCATACAACATTTTTTTTAAAATTAGAATACACAGAAATGAATGACTTTTTTAAAACTTTTAAAAATTATTATATACAAAATTTTTTCATTTTAATGCGTATCACCAAGCAAGAGATTAAATATTTCTGATTAAGCAAATATTTTTTACCATACAGTTACAAAAATTTATTTCGACAGAAACATGCAAATGATCTAATAAATGGGGTAAAGTAAATGAATATTTTTAATCGGAAACAATTTAATTATAGTTTCGATCGAAATAAGGACACAAAAATCTGCTAATTGAGAGAAACTTGAATTCAATTTAAAAAGTCATTTCAATCGAGTCTCAATGTTGATGGTAAAATACTAATCGAATTTATATACCTACCCTTTAACCACGAATTTCCTTTAGAATGAGCTTTCTGGAACATTAACCCAATGTTATCTCGTACACCGGATACAATAATCATGCAGGAAGAAAGGGGGGCGGGAAAAGTGTGCTACAATACGAAATGAAAATGTCCTTCGTCCAGTTCTTAAAGGAGATTGACCAAATGTGCTGTGATTCTTCACAGAACTTATGATTTATGAAACATGACAATCAATTACCACGATTTAAAATACATCAGAGATGCTTAAGAAAGTCGATTTTGGGCACTAAACAGATGAAAAATGAAAACTTCTTCCCTTTGCACATACTTTCCGAATTCGAACTTAATGTCTTTTCCTCTTTCAGATCCGATCATTTTTAAAAAAGTTTGTGTGATAACAGAATATTCCCAGTTACTAAATAGCAATAATTAAGAAAGAAGTAAGTGGGTTGTTCAAAGCGAAACGAACGTATTTATTTTACGAACTTTTTTCAGAATTCTTTTTGACTGTTCATTTTGACCATTCATTTCCTAGGAGATTCAAATACAAAATTAGAGTTATGATTAAACACCGTGCAGGGCTTCCACATTACATTATTTCACATTATCATCAGAGTCCAACGAAGAAATTTAGAAGGAATTTCACAAACACATCACGGCGATTAAAATCGACGTCAACAACACGAAATGAAATGACAAGAAAAATTTATCTGAAATAAATGAGGATTCAGCAGCTAGAAAATGAATTTCGATGACTCACATGTATATATTTCTTGTTTTTCTCTATTTGAATTAATTTCACAAAATAAAGGAAAGAAAAAAATCAGAGTAAGCATATTTTAATATATGACCAAAATAAAAATCTAACAATTCCATTAAACTTTTTATTACTCGTTTATGCAAAATAAAGGTCTAAAGGTCATTTTACAATTTTAAAAAATTCATGGAAATCGCACTACATACAGTAATGGTGTTACTCGATTTTTTTTTTTATTCCAAATTTTATGAATTCTTATTTAAAGAAAATTTGAAAGAAATTAAGCATAATTAAATCTATATTATATATATATATTTGATAATACATATACAAACATAATTATTGATACAATTAATTCATGATTGCTTACCTCTCTTTTTTTATAACAATTTTCGATTACTAATCTAATACACATTCGAATACTAATCTAATACACGTTCTTTTTTTTTTATCGGAAACTTGTCACCGCTTTTCTTTAGTTCTTATGATTTAGAGATATTTGTGAACATGACTTTTACTTTAATTAAAGGTTTTAATTATAGTCTTGACCTGTGAGGTGTTTCAGTAAATTCCATACATGGAAGGAAGTGGGGAGAAGCCATATTAATATGAAATTAAAGTTAATTGAATTACATAAAAAAGCTTTTCAACCCTGTGGTATTTTCGAATAAATAAATAAAAGCAAATATTTTAAAATCCTAATATCTCTTTGTTGTTTTCTTTAAGCTTGCATCATTGTATACATTCAGTCTGCTAAATGTTAATATGTCAATAACTAAGGTTTATCCTAAATAAAATATTTCTAACCAAGATATACTTTTTAGTATTATGTTATGCTAAGCAATACTCGCCTTGAACATCATCGCAGGCAGCACAAAGAAAGTTCAATAATCCCATACGGACTGCAGGCCCCCAGTTTAACTCTTCGGAACAGGATTCGAATAGTTTACGAATTATTTAAACAATTTTAAATCCCATAAAGTAGGTATTTGACATTATTAAACAGTTTATTTCGTTGATAAAAACGGTTTTAAAGCACGATATCAATAAAATCATTCAATATTAAATTTGTTAAGACTGATACTAAATTACAATTACCAGCCGACAGGCATCCACGTGGTTTATTTTTAACTAATAAAACTTCTTTTTAAAGATGACTTATTACAGAGATAAATAAAAGAACAAAGGTGCTTAAGGGGACTGAATTAAGGACTGAGCAATACAGACGGTAACACGTCGAGAAAACAGTCAATGATGGTATGAATTGTGACGTGCGGAATGCTTTCTCTTAGGCCAATGGCTCTCAATTATTTGTCACAGTTCATCCTCCAAGCGCGAAGGGGCAACATACACAAACGTGGATCAACCGTGTTCCAGATGTGATCGATAGTAGAAAAATAAGGGAATACACCACTGACCTAGAAAACATCTCGGTAACTTCAATGCATGCAGGCTGATGCGTAGCGTTATCTTCATGGCAAATGTCTTTGGATCTGCCGAGAAGAAAAGGCAATGCTGGTGGCTGCAGCATATCATTCACAGTGTTGTTTCCTCACAGTGTCACCAGTGCAAACCAACTATTGTGCGTAATGACGCTTCAAGCCAAACCTGTATACACAGACTGCGGCGTTTCACATTTGCAATCTGATTAGACCTATTAACATTATCGTCAACTGGTCAAAGAATATGACTATCATCCATTTTGTGGTGTACACTAGTTTATCCCGACATCATTGTGAACGAAAGCATTGGTATTGTTGGAATATATATCCTAAACGGATGATTTGAATAAAAGTGGTAATGCGTAATCGACCTATAATAGTCCAGATTGATATAACTCAGACACATCCTGAACAGCTCAGTGGAAGTGAACTATTTGGGCCTTCAATGTTTCCCGTTAATTCTTGCGTAGAGAATCTACTATCGTGGTGCATTCTTTTTTTCCAATAATCTTCATCACAGCCGGCGCGCCGCACACGGGTATAGATGAATGTTCAATGTGATACGACGGCTGGACCAACATGCCTTTCCTCGTCCGATTGCGTAACTCCCATGAACTTTCTGTTTCAAGTAAGTGCCTCTGTTGGTGGCAACGGCCTCTCTATCATGACACATGTCCTTTTCGAAAGAAAAACTCCGTCAATTAGTTTCACTCGCCAAGAGAAAAACTTGGCTATGGGATTTACTGGTTCCTTTCTCTACTTCTTGCTCACACATCTTTCTCTCATCTTCCACCATCTTGCTTTACACAGGACAGCTGCGCATTCCGATATAATTATATAATTTGCTGGGTTGCATCAGCCCTGTAACTTTCATCTAGTTTAGGTTACTCTTCTTGTTGTTGAATTTTAAATGTTCGGCAGTGAATATATCAGTTGCATTATAAATTTAGATAAATTCAAGAAAAATTGGTAATAAATATCTGAAAGCAACTGGAGTCATATTTGATTGTTTCAGTTGGTTTTGATTGTCTGCAAAGGAAATATAAGATACGAAATATATACAGCCGTGATAGAATGAGTTAAAGTAAAAACCGACTTCATAAAACGAAGAAAAAAAAAACATTTCCTTTAATTTTTGCATATTATATATATATATATTAATGCTAATGCAGCGTTTTTGAACACAAAATGCTCTATCAGTCGGCCGAGATGATAGCAGAATCACAAAGAAAAATTTAAATAAAACTAATTACATTAATAAAAACCCGGAAGAATAAAAAAAATGCAAATTCCGAAGAAAAAAAAAGAAAATGTAAATAAACCCTCAGAAAAGTAACATGAATACATTTACTTTTCCTGCATTGCAAAAGAAACAATTTAAAGGAATATAATAAAGTTGATTTAAAAAAAAATTAAGATTTGCTTAAAAATTTTATACAAACTTAAAGTACATAATTTAGTTCCATTAGAAAAGGGCAGGAGAAAAAAATGGAAATCAAATTTTTGTAAGGTTGTATCTTTGTTCATAAACGTGAAATAAAGTAAAAATTTAAAATAAAAAAACAGAGCACCCTTTAAAAGAATTATCTATACAGACATGGTTGTACAAAGGTGCTGGCAAGAATGGCGTCTGAAAGTAACACATCAGCGAAATAAAAGCACTGAGAGACCAAGGAGTTCATATGCGTGGTCATGATTGTGCAACAGACCCAAATTGTCCCTAAGGCATCACTGTTAACTAGCCAAAGTGCTACTGTCTCTTCCATTACACCTATGGTACCCTCAATCATCTCACGATACTTGTCTGTAGCAAGGTGACGTTCACAACAGCCTTAAACACGTCTGCATTTAATAACACAGCATCAGCAAAATTGTGTCAAGTGGTATCGTAGCCTATCACATGGTTGCCAACAGATTGTATGGGCCAGCAGAAATCCCAAGCAGTTTTACGAAGGCATAAATCAGAACCCTTTGTTTTTAATGCGCTCTTTTACGACAGTACGTCATTGTGAGACAATTTTGCAACAAGATGTCTTGCACAATGCGATACGCATAATTTTGGATTTTCTTCGCACTAATAATATTTTTTTGCCCAATAAGATCATCAGAGCTTTCGCCAATCAAACATGTATTGAAAGTAGTAGACAGTCAGATTCGAGTACCCCAACAAAATGTCTAAGTTCTAAAACAACAATAGACGGATGTTTGGTAAAATGTATCGTAAGATGAAATTAAGAATATTTACCACTCCTCACATTTGAGTAATACGCATGGTGAAGCATCCCTGACAGCGATGCTTCACCAATTACTAATTTTAACATTCAATGTGGAATTGCTATCCATTAGTGGGTTCTAAAGGTTATGCATTTTTAATATCTGTATTTGACATACCCGATCAAGACTTGATTATTTACACAGATGGTAGTCGTTCGGATACGGATAGAGCCGGGAGTGGTATATTTAGTAACACTGCCCGGAGTGATGTTAAAATCAGCATCAGGAATTCTGACCACTGCTCCGTCTTTAGATCGGAACTCATCGCTATTAGTGGTGCTCTCGATCATGCTTTCAACTCTTATAAGGACACTATCTGGATCCTGACAGACAGCAGAAGCTCCATCCAGTATTTGAAGAATTGGCCAAATAATGGACAGTACTGGTCTAGATATTATATTCAAATTGGCTAGGCTTGGACAAAGCAAACAATTGTGTCCTCAGTGGATACCATCGGATGTGGGTGTGCCTGGGAACGAGGTAGCTGATGAGCTGGCTGGTAGGGGTTGTGATCTCCTTAACCTCAGTTCCTCTGTCTTGAGCTATTCTGAAATCCATTCCCTTCACAAAGCTAAAATGAATCTGACTTGGCGAAACCCTCCCGCTCAGCACTGGTCCGCAGCTAAGTGTCCTCGTCTATCTCTACAGTGCAGGAGATCCAGGGCTCTTCAGACAGCCTTAGCGCACTTTAGAAGTGGTCACCTGCGTCGTATGACCGTTGTGCAGGAGCTAAAGTCTTTCTTTACCTGACCCTGATTCCACTGCTCATCTTCTGGACTGCTGGGGCATTTGACTGGGACAGTTGTTTGGAGATCAAGACCTATTTGGTGATATTCTTATGCGGAAAGGTCAAATGGACTTGGTGTTTGCTCCAAGGGGATTGAAACAACATCAGAGTTTTACATGTTTAATTTCAATAAAAAACAGTATCTTGTTTTTATAGCTTCGCAAATTTATTAATTCGAAAAAAAAAATGTACATAAATATAAAAGTCAATGTAAATAATTATCCAGGAAATTGTTATGATAGATTTAAATCAATCTTTTCGGTAATTTTTAATATAAACTCTTCAACCCAATCAGCAGTACATTAATCAACGAGTATGCACATGACTTAAAAATAGTAAGCGCAATTATTGAAAATTTTTAGAGCATTTTCCCAAGGCTATATTTTTTTGTTTTGCTTTATTACGAATTTTGGATCTTATTCATATGATAGTCCTTTTCAACTTTTTTAATTTCTTTAATCCCCACAATACAAAGAAATTATCAACATCTTCATTCAAGCATAATCTTGCGCATTAAGATAACTAAAAAAAAAAAAGAAGAGGGAAATAATAACACCAATCATGATGCTATTTTAAATTTATTCTGCGGACATTACTTACTTAAAAATGAAAATTTTCAAATAACCTTAATACAATCACAAATGTTTTCAAAATATCTGCGTCATCTATGGTTTAAAGAAATAAAAACAGATTAAAAAAATATTATAAATTTTAACTCGTAACCACGCATATATACTTAGGCAAAAACTTTAAAATTTATCACAAGAAACTACAGAAAAATCATTCAATTTTAGTCAATTTCACAATATCTTTTATCACCATTTCAAACATCATCAAGATTCAAACTTAGTAGTGTATAGCTTATTATCTTCAACCCACATGTTGCCACTGACAAGATTATATTTCTCCCAAGCACGCTTGATTTCAGATCTTTCAAGAAAAGCTGCAAAAATAAAATTTTCATTTCCTCTTAAATAATTTAAAATAAATTAAAAATGTGACGTCTTTTATTATCGCTGCATGTTTTACTTTTGTTCATCATATTAAACATCAGCGTATTTTCTTAGTTTAATACACACAAGAATGATTCATGTAAAGTCCGGTGTATAAAGTGCACTTTTAACAAAAAAAATAAGATTGAAACTTACGCATGCGCGTTATACGCCGGGTATGAAAATAAGAGCTTTAAAAATAACTAATAACAATAAAAGGGATAAGAATAAAAAAAATTAGACTTCTGCATAGATCGAAATACTGTTTATTTAAAAGAAATGACAATGAACTTAAGTAGTTCTAGAAGTATATAATTTTTTCAAAAGCCTCGGATAATACCTCGAATAAGCATTGCACACATACATTTCAGGTTTTGTAAAAAAGCGATGTGCGTTAAACACTGGATTTTACGGTAATAGTCTAATACGATAGAAATACACGTTAATTATAAAATGGTGGGGGGGGGGGGGTATCTTTACAACCCAACCCTCAAAAAGGTAAATTTCCTTCCACGCAACTCCACCTCAGCGAAAATTCGAATATTTGTTCTGTTACAATATAACTCATTTTCAAAAAAATGCAACTGCATAAGAAAATTGTAATATATAATGTGATTTGTGATTAAAAAACATACTAAGAACGTTCCTGACAACGGCTTATTTGCACAAAACAATAAGTAAGAATAGGCTATATTTATAACAGAGGGCATGCACTTTTAGGACATATTCAATGCCAACCAAATAGAAAACAGCGTTTTGATGACGTCACGCATTTAACGTATATTGTCCAATTAACAGCCCACTTTAAGCGAGTATTAAAAAAAGTTGAAAAATAGTAGCGGAAACAAATTTAACCGCTAGGGCGTGGAAGGGGAAAGGAATCTTCAAGGACTTAGAAAAGAAAATAAAAGCAAAAAGAAAATGAACTTAACAAAAGATTAAAAAAGTCATTTAACCGTACACGCGATAGTTGGATAAAAAATTCAGGATATTTCAAAACACATTTGCGAAATAAGTCATTTCTTATGGTTTTCTTGAAAGCATTGATTTCGATTTAACATTTATCAGTAAAGTGTTCTTTAAATGGAAGGAAATTACTAATTTCCACGCACAATAACTTTTTTTTTTTAAAAAAAAGTGTTTTATTGTGATTCAAAAAGTATTTTAAAAGGCCATTTTTAGTTTGTTATGTAAAAAAGTGGTATATAAGTTCCAGAGATAAAAAAAAAACTCGAACTGGTTTTTCATGATTCACAAAATAAAGAATATTTTTACTATCGAACTCCATAATAGTTATTTTAATTAATTATACACATCATAACTAATTTAACTTCAACTACTTGAAATCCAAACTTATAGGTATTGAACAATGAAATCAAGGAAATACTTAGTATTAAGGTATTAACAAGAGATAACGGAAATTACTACGTCAGTATGACAGGCTTCCTTCCTTTGGAATGTCAATCAGAGAAATCTGGTTTCCTAAACAAGTCTTATTTTCCAAATTTGAATGACTGCGTCTCAAAAAGAACAACTGTGATCGTAGAATCAAAACACACGAACAACATCTGTTATAGGAAAACATTTGATAACATATGCTACACAGCTGTGGGAAAGAGCAGTTACTTAGCACGTCATTGAAATCGTGGATATATCAAAAGACGACATTTTAAGTATATAGGACACCTCAACAGATCGAGGTTAGAGCCATGGAAGCAGAAAATCGTAGCCATTTGCTAATAACCTTATAGTGAATAAGTGATCGATAATTTAATAAACATATACGCGAAAAAGAAATTTTAATGCATTGACAAACATTTTTGTTTGACTTATTTTTGGATCATAATACTTGTTTCAAAACATTTCTTAGAAGAGATGTGAACGTAAAACTTACCAGATTATATTTGATTTATAGTACAGAGCATTAGTCATAGAACAAAATGTGTGATTTAGTTATATAAATGTTTGAGATCAAAATTGTTTATTAGTATGTGTATTTATTTATTAGTGACAAATTTTGCACATCTAAGAGATTTGATTTTTCACAGAACATTTATATCATCCATATTCTTTAAAAAAAAAATTTCTAACACTGTGATCCAAGATATACAATAAGTTTATGGATGAATATAAATTCAGAGCATTCAAACTTAAATGCTGATTATATGAAATTTTATTCCAAAATAATTATCTCACAGTCTACTACTAACAAGACATTTTTTCCCCTCTTAAACATATTAGCATCTATCGTTTTTGTTATGAGTATATAACCAGACACGAAAAAAAAACCAGTGTATTAAGTCTGATAGTACCCATGGGCGCTAGAAGATTCGATTCATTTTGCTTAACTTGACTTTCTCCAAAATTCTAAATTGTCAATCCCTCCTCCCTTTTTAAATTTCGCATAAAAACGAGGTGACACAATGTTTCACACACCTGAAATGTATAATTCGTGATATTAAAAATATCGATAAGTTTACATAGAGCTTTTTTAGTATAAAAGTTTTACCAATTGAATGAAACAACATACACTAATATGTTCATTTTATTTTAAATTCCTAATAATTATATAGCTGACATCGCGTTATTTTGTGAAATTGCTCGTAACTAAATCTTATGAAATTAGAATCAGTCATTAAAATTTATAATTTTAAACAATTGATTCCAAAATTTACTTTTCTCAAATTGAATCAAAAATTTGTATAGCTATTGAAAAACGAAAGAAAAAAAAAAAAAATTGGAGACCTTTTCAACATAAATGTTGTTATTCTTCAACCAGAATTTCACTGGGTCAATTTTTATTAATTTAATAATAAATTGTTTTAAAAAACTAAAAAAACATCCTTTTATAGTTAATCGAACAAAGTTGTAACTTAATCTTTTAGTCGCCAAATTCGGAAATGGGATCTGAAATTAGTTGCCAGATCCAGGATGGGATCTGAAAATGGAAAATCGTTAATCCTGATTATCCTGATCAGGACAATGGTACAAAATTATTAAATTACTGTATTGTCATCGATCCTGGAGAAGTGAGCAAAATTTCGAATTAATCTGACCTTTTAAAGTGGGTAAAAATTGAGTTCAAAGATTCCGTTACATACAAGTGAAGCTTATAAAAAGGGTGATAAAAAAATGGGGGACTGGTATACATATTCCCTCACAGTAATGGACATTTACTTTGCTTTAAAAATTTATATAAATCAAATATATTACAAACAAAAATGCACAAAAAGATACATGCGAGCCAAAGACTAAAAACGAATTGCATGCACAAACGCAAGTAATTCTATTTGAACAGCATATAAAACTCAAAATTCTTGTGCACGACATTCCAAACCACATCTAGGAAGACCAACAATTTTCGTTTTATTTCAACATTATCATGTTAACTTCATTAATTAAAAAAACATTTGCATCTCTCAATTAGATAAGAGAACTTCGAACAAATGAGAGATATTTTAACAGTCTGACACCGAGTCTCCTCATATTTCCGCTTTGAATTAACGACATGATTAACACGCCCACGAGCTGAGAGCGGGAGAGTTCAGTGTAAACAGCTAAATGACTGATGATGATAGAGCCATTCCCATTTAAAAAGACAATGCTGAAACGAGAACTGCGAGTAAATGCAGGCCATTTTAATTACGTTAAAACGAGTGTTGACTCTTTTAACAGAAATTCAAAGCCCACGTCAACATTGTATAACATTTATTGATATTATTCATGCATTTTAATTGATGTCACAGGGCGACCAAAACTCATTCGATAGATTACTTGTAATACAAATATCAATCACATAAGTTAGGATTGATTTTTAATTTTGAACCAGTGTTTAAGGATTAAACATACAATTAATTTTGATTATTCGCGATTTTGAGGCACAAACAATACATACACACAAACAAAAAATAATTAGTAATTTATAATTCCACACGGAGAGAACTGTTAGTTATTGAATATTGATTCTTAGATAAAAAAAAAATTAATTAAAAAAGAAATAGGTAAAAAAAAGGAAATATTTGATACTACAGTGTGAAAATTTTTACAACAAACCATTTTTTATCAATTTTCTTTTTCACGGTTACATTGCCTCATATCTATTTTCAAACATAATATAACTGTGACAATGGGTTTCTACATTAATTTACAGTCCTTACAATATTATTTTTTCCATCGAAAGAGTAATGAAGTTCATAAAATTATTTCATGTATTCCGCAAAACAAATAATCATATTCGATATTTCAGTAAACATAATATTTTCATCAGGAAAAAGAAATTAAAAATTTTGCATTAAAAGTCAGATTAAAAAAAATTCATGTCAAGGATTGTTAACGATTTATGAATAAGTAATAAAAATCATCTTTATATTTATAACCAAGACCAAAATATAAGAAAATGACAATTAAGAATAATGCAATTAGGCCAAATTTTCATATTTTCTGTCAGATGCATTTAAAAACAAACAATATTTCACAAGGACGAAATCTGCATTTCATTTATCATTAGAGCACTTAGGTAAGAAAAATATATTCAGGGAATTTTTTTCTTCACATTTTACATCGAAATATAATGAAGCATCTAATTTTAAATATTTGAAAAACAACGCAAATATTCTCCAAAATAATTTTTTACCTATAATTTTATTATGAAGATTAAAATCTTTATTCGTATGCAAGACATTTTTTTAAACAAAACTTCAAATTAATTTCGTTTAGTACCACACAAAAATGCATATCCTTTTCCCAAATCATAAAATATTACATAACAATATCATTTTACTATGAACTTTAAAGTTAAGCTCACTTGTATATAAAAAAATGCTTGTTAAACATAGAACTGGATGGACTTTGCATAACTATTCTTTTAAACAGTATTTACAATATTTGAACCTATTCTTTTTTTTTTAAAAAAAAAAATACATCTATTTAAATACTAATAACAAAAAGATGACATTCATTCTTTTTTAAATTTGCACTTAGCATTGAATTTTTTTAACGCTTACTTTAATTTTAAAAATTTCAGCAAAGAAATTCTTTAGCTTTTACTATTTAAAGATAATTTAACTCAACTATATATAAAAATGTTACGCTACAACAATTCATGCTTTTTCTAGTTACAGAACATTTTAAGCATTCCTTTTAACGATGAAGTTATAAACTGAATACATTAAATGCCATTTTATAGTACAAAGATAAACCGTCTATATAAAGTGACGATACTGGAAATTATCACTGTTCCGAAAATCTTTATTTTTAGGTTTCCCACGTAAATATATATTTTTAAGTCTGAATTTATATCTACAACTTCTGATCTCCTTCCTATATATCCTGCACCAACGCGACAATGCCGAAAACGTTCACCGTAAATCAATAAAAGGGAAAGATGCATAACTACTGAATGCCACATTTACCGGAAGCATTCGATGCTAAAATACGCAAACGCATGAAGAGACTTACTCATTACACACAGCGAGGGAACGAGAAAATGATGAATGAGAGCACGGCACCAGATCTGCGGCACTTACCTTTCGGTCCCGTCCGGGGTCCATCGACGGCAGCGTGCAAGTCACAGTCTCGTCTCCATCCGCGAATTGTAGGGAGACCCCTCCAAAGAAAAAGAAAAAAAAAAGAGAAGGTTGCAGCAGTGGAAGAAATAAAGCGATAAATAGAGCCAGAAAAGAGCTGGCTTTTAGGGTAAAGGTATTTCGGTTTATCCTGAGAGAGAGCGACAAGCTATAGAGCCCTGCGAAAAAGATCGATCGGGGCGAGTGGAGAGAAGCATTGCGGCAGCGCCAAAACTTACTGCGGCGTCGGTAGAAGAGAGAGAGGGAGAGGGATGACCTCGGCGGCAGCTTCAAAAAGAGGATCCACAATTCGGGAAGAGGTGATAAACAGTGTTGGATCGATCGGGTGGTGCTGTGATTTTTTTCTCCTTTTTTATTATTTTCTTTCATTTTTTTTTTCATATTCATTCGCCTGCATAGGTCCGCTACTGGAAAATGAAAGTCGTTATGATATAAAGACGGAGGAATGAAGTGATTTGAAAGGAAAAAAAATGTTATGAGATGTTATCTTTTAGCTCAATCGGAGATTTGGGGAGAAAAAATGAATTGGTGAGAATGAAGGGGATCGCCCCCTCCCCCCGATTTAATGCCATGATGGTGAGGTTTTATTGAAATTCTTATAGCTGGATTTTAGGAAAAAAAACCAGTACTTCCTCTCTCTTTTGAAAGAAAAACATCGCCAGTTAAAACGGAAGAAAAGGGGAAATAAAGAAAATTCAATAAAACTAAAGCAAATGAGAAAAAAAAAGGAATAAAATTTCTGTTGAAACTATTTTGTAAACAATAATAAATGCATTTGTATGCAGTCTTAAAATTATTTTACACTTTAACGTTTAGGGGAATGACTCATAACACAATATATTAGATCGTCTTCTTCCAACAATTATTAGGATTTCTAAATAGCATGAATATAAGGAAGTAAAATATATGCTACGGATCACGTTACAAATAGTATGGCGAGCTGCAGAGAAGAGCAAAAAATAAGTAATTATCCAGGAGTATGGGGGAAAAAGGGGGGAGGATGTACATAGAGATATATTAAAGATTTAGATATAGACCACCATTTCTTAAAACAATGATGAACAATAAAAGAAAATAGATCTATAATAATAGCGATTTTTTTTAAAAAAAATCATTTTAAGCAGACTTTTGAAAGAATAGTATAATTTCAGTCGAACATTTTTTAGACCACAAAGCAGCATTACATAAATTATTTTTTACGACGTTCACTTTTGGCTAAAGTTGAAAGACTGAGTTATCATTCCAATGTATTTCAAACAAAACCAGAATCGTGTATTTTTCATTAACTATCTTAAAACTTCTTTAAATTTCATTTTGTGAAGACTTCACAAAATGGGACAAAGTAAAATAAAGCAGAAAAAGAGCAAAAAGAAAACGAAATATAAGTCGACTTCAAGATTAAATTTTCTGCTCATACAAAAGACGCCCATTCTTAAATTTCCTAAAATTTCTTTTCACTTTTTCAATCTTAATTACTTTTTTTTCCAAACCTCAAAACTCTTTATTTGTTTTTACAGTTGCCTTTAGAAATAGAATGGAAAATAAAATATTTCAGACATAGTTTTAAAAATTATGGAATGAATGTTAGCAATTTATAAAGAAGTTGATGTTTTTATTAATACACCAAGGTGGAGTTAGTTTTTGGAGTTTTATGGAGCAAGATCCAATAATGGAGACGGAGCGTCAATTATAGGGTGCTACATAAGACAGAATTTAAAGGATATATATATATATATATATAAAGCATATACAAGATCAATAAAAGGTAACATGTATGAGAGGCATAAAAATTATACGTAATTAAAGAAATCAATGTATTTTTGAGAAACACACAGAGTATTTGGAACCTGTTCACCTAAATCAGTCAAGGTTACAACAGATTAAAATACTTAATTACCTCATTTAAAGATAGGACAAGAAATTAAAATATAGAAAACTGAACAAAAACTTAAAAGGGTAGAAGAAAGTATTCATAAACCTTTTGTTAAAGCCTTACTGTAGAGAGCGCTTTGAAAGAGCGGAAATGTAAGGGTGTGGTATACCTGACTAAAGTAAATATAAGATAAAATAAATGTTTGAAATCTCTCTCTCTCTCTCTTTATATATATATATATATATATATGAGAACTGAATAGGAGGGAGATTCCTACAGAACAGAAGCTAAATTACAAAGTGGAATCGAGCGCTTTGAGAGTAAGTGAATCTTCATACTTTTTTTTTAAGAACTGAGAATAATATTTGCTAAAATTACAACTATTAAGTTTTATGTGAATTTGAGACTTTTTGTGTATGAGAATTGAGAAACTATTAACTGTGTTCATATTATATCATATTACATATAATAGTGTGCAGTGGGCATTGAAAAAAAGTCTTTAACTAGAGCAAAAAGGAAGACATGGTCACAATTTGGACCTAGAAATGAATGAAACTGTTCCACCTGATAGTAAATTAATCGATTTAAGAAATATCAAAACGAAATCGGAAAATTATTAAAAAGATTTTGTAAAAGATTTATTAGGTATGATTAATGAGGAACGTGTAGACAAGGAAAAATTCGAAGAAGGCTAAAGCCGAACTTGAATTAGAAAAATTGAGTTAACAAAATTCAAACACTAGAACTGAATCTCGTCATTCAAATAGCGATTCGCGAGATATGTGTCATTCAATGCAAAAATTTGAAATCTAAAACGGAAACATATAACTTTCTTTTCAATTCTTTTTGAAAGGCAAGTACGATTAATTTCATTAGAAGAGAAATGGATATCTAATTTATTAGGTGTATTGTCGTACTAAATAAAATTAATTGCTCGGGAACCAGGAAAAGCAAATCATTATTATCCGGTAAAGAGATTATTACTCAAAAGATTTAAATTAAGTCCTGAATCCTTTCGTCAAAAATTCTTTATACACAATTGTTCTTCGAAAAATACCTGGAAGGATTTCGCTTATACGAACTGCGCTCGTATTTTGCGGAATGGTTAAGAGGTGTTGAAGTAAATGACTTTGAAAAATTAAAAGATGTAATTATTATAGAACAGGTAAAAAAAGGTATTTGAGAATAATTGTAAGTGAATCATGCTTTCTATTTAGAATTTCTTTAAAGTTTTAAACATTATCTGTCTTATTTGTATTGCTTAGAACCTTCATATTTTTGTGTTTTGCAAGTTTTCAATGTGTACCCGTGGCGTAACGTACATCCCCACATCGCTGGGGTAGGGTTATAAAACTTATGTAGTGTCTCATGGTTTTGCAGTCATTTGTAAGATCCGGCTTGAGGCCCAAAGGGGACTTTGCAGGAGGGGGGGGGGGGGGGGTGCCCAGCATTCTCCGTTACGCCACTGATGTGTACTTAATAGTTAAGTTTTGTCAAAAATTGTGCAAGTGTAACATCTATGGACTATTTTTGTGTAAAATTATGTATTCAACAATCGAGTCGATTGTTATGTCAGGAAGGGTCAAATGTTGAGGGCACTTTCGTGGTGTTGTTTTATACCCACACTCGAGAGAAAGACAAAGAGAACGAAGGCATGCGGCCTGCTGCGAGTTTCCCGTGAGTTATATATTCCTGAGTAATTTGATTAACGTTAATTGTATAATAAGGTCCTGTATATATATTTGTTAAGAAAATTGTGTGAAGTGCTTCATTTGAATAATACAATCCTGACAAAAGTAAATGTAAGATAAAACAAACGTGAAATCTCTACAAACGAGAACTGAGTAGGAGGGAGACTCCAACACTTTATTGAAATGTTACGTATAATTGTGTAACCATACAATTCCAAAAAAATAAAGTAATTTTACTACACCGATTACATTTTTGGCCTATTTGAGAAGGAAAAAAGGAACAATAATAAAAAAAGAGAGACTGGACCAATTGCCATGACACCCGACAGCAAACTTGCATTTTTGATAATCGTGGCGCCTCACTAACCTATAGATAAATTCTATAGTATATATTTTATATACTTCACTATTATATATGTGTGTATGTGCACGTGTATATATACATATATATAAGCGTGTGCGTATATACATACATATATATACTCATATTAATAAAGGAATTGTATGAATAACGAATTAAAAAAAATACTAAATTAAAACCTGCCCAAGACATTTAGGACATAAAAAAATTCGTACATGTAATAGACAGCGTGTTTTTCATTTGTAAACTTATTAATGTAAATGAAAAGTATACAGCTAAACAATTTGTACAGAATAACCGACTGCTTAAAATAACTGCTTAGTCAGAACTCGCGACTTCTGGAAAAAAATTGAGCGTTACGAACGTGTTGTAGGTAAGAAATTTTACTTGTATAAAAGACAATGTATACGATCCGCTTATTTCAAATTTAAAGCAGCAAAATTTGAGGGTAAAACAACGCAGTTGATTTCTGAAGTTAAACAATTTAGTTATATACTGATTTAAGATTGTCTGAAGAATTCATTTCAATATCGTCCTGCACTTAGACATCTCAAAGTACGGCAATACACTATCTCTGGTGTTTAATAAGGTAGCAGTGGCGCACAACAACAATATCAACCTTTCAAGCTGGAATTTCTCTGTAAAAACAGCATAATAGAACGGAGAGCCACGCCTTGAGAGAATTTATAGAAAGCATACGGTAATAAACCTTTCAAACATTATCAACCAGAGCCACATTTCAATTAGTCAGGAATCATTTCATGGTGATTAAATCATGTTGGTTTATATGCACGAATGCCTGTTACATGCATTCCGTAGAGAACATGCCACCATTAGCAAATATTTATGCTGTGTAATCAAGATATTCTCTGGGGGTCGGCAACATTAAGTAGACCAGATTAATGCCATAAGAATATCTATTCACTCGAAATAGTAGATAGCGTGGTGAAAAAAGGAACCCTTTTTCATCATTAGAATGTCAATCTGCTGATCACAATGGGGGAAAACGCTGCTTGTAGGCATTACACGTCGCTGTCTTAAATCTTTTAGATGGCTGGAATGACATCACATCGAATCTCCTTTTTGTGATGGAATGGATCCAATTATATAACGTTCGTAAAATATATCCCAGATTTAAATTTTAAGACCCAAGAACATCCTAATTCACACCTCTTTTACTTAATTTTTTTTCTAGAAATTTAAGTTCGCTCTGGTTCCCATCTTAAGCTATTATTCACCTCTCTCACTGGGTTCCTGAATTGCGAAACATGGACCTGGGTTGGATTTACCAATGTTTTCTATAACTGTACTGCACCTCCTCCCTCGGAACAGTTATGTCCCGTCCCCACAATCAGAGACCTTGTATTTTTATGTTTTCGCGGTAAAAAATGTGCGCGGATTTTTTTAGCTGCATCCTGATTGGCCAGATTTAAACCTCCTTATCCTCCTGATGAGTAAAATAGTAGTTTCTCACCCAGTTTTTCATTGTTTTTAATTTAATTTTCAACACATCAAATTTATTTTATTAAATTTATTCAAAGTCAAAGCGCATTCTCATATTTTACGTTTATGTAGTTTTTTCTTAACAATGGGCAAGTTTCAATAGCATCACTGTCACTTTAACTTCAAAGATTGAAGGCTTCTTTTACGATTTTTTTAAAGCGAGAAAAAAATGTGTGACTTATTTTTCTTTTTCTTTTACGATTTGTTTATTTTATATTAATGGGAATTCAAAATAAATAAATAAGTAAAAATAAAAAATAAATGAAATTTCACAAAAGAAAAAAAAACCGTCCACATTTGAAAGCCGCTGAACGTTAATGGTAATTTATGAGTGAAATGTTTTCATACATTCTTGGCGTACAGGTTCCTCATATTTTTCACAAATAAAACGGAGTTCGCCTTACACAACTTTTATCGCGACATCTTGGAGGATTTTTCAGTTCCATTTTTTTTTTTTTTTACGGTAATGACCTATACTATCCAGTCTAATTTCAGGATCAACTTAGATCAGGTTTTTGGACTTATTAGGTGGTTGTTCACATACAAAACTTTTCGGACAACGATGTTGAACACTTACATCAGAATCCGAATAATCTTCCGCAATTCTAAATGGTCTGTATAAATCACTTTCACTTTTATCATATAATATTTCCAAATCTTCAATGTCTGAATTGTGGTTATTTTTCCTTTCTGTAATAATTTGGATCTTATTTAAATTTCCCTTTTACATTTTCGTTGCAACCTGGGCACATAAAATCATAATTCATAGATTTCTTAAAACGCTTACGCGAAATATTACATTATAATTACGATTGATTGTATTTAACTAAAAACACCACTTCGAAGCGGTAATTGTGTAAATATACATTTAGTAATTTCTAATAAAATAAAAAAGAACCTTCAGGAAATTTCTTCATTACCTATCTACAAAATATTAAAACTTAATATATTTAATGTATAGGATATTATTTTTTTATCAAATATTAACGATTTGCTCAAATAATCCAACAATACTAAATGCCGAAAAGTTACTTTACGCTTCATACCTCTAACTGTACATCGGAAATACGCATTACCAGTGCAGCCAAACCAATTTTTTTTTTACTTCTCTTATTGAGGGACTCTAGTAAAAAAAAGTGGCATCAAATTTTTGTTCCATTTTTTATCGACAGTAAAAATGATAATGATACAACCGTGGACTTTAGGAAATGGCTTTCTGTGTGTTCCCTACAATGAAAAACTAATTCCACAGAAAGGTGATGTGTATGCAAGTACAAGCAGGATGACGTCAGATACGACGTGAGGGCACGATAAACGCGTGGAGGCAGTGTCAGCAACTAAAGACAACTGTGGGAAAAGCAACTGGAAACAAGGATAACTCGCACTATTAGATAACCTACTATGGCTCTCTACTACTATACTTACCCAGCACCTTGGCTCAGGGAGGCCGTTGGGGGAGCTATAATATATATATAAAGGCATTTGATTTACAAGTAACTTAGGGGGGGGGGAAGGAAAGGAAAGGTGAAAGCGAGATCGTATGTGTAACAAGGATACAAGAAACAATCAAGTCGCCTTTACACATAACTGAGCGATAGGCGACCTTGAGGAGGGACTTAGTTCACGAGTGTGGCCTAAGATTTTGGAACTGACAACGGTGTTCTCTCGTGAACTTTTGTCTTCCAAAAGACAGGTTCACTCTAAGAAAAGTTGGTGCAGGCAGTGGCGTAACGGAGAATATTAGCCCCCCCCCTGCAAGGTCAGGTTTGCTTTTAATATTTTATAAATTGCTTAAATATGTACTTGGCATCAGTCAGGATTTGAGTCCCCTCGCCAAGCGGGGGTATATGTTACGCCAATGGGTGCAAGTTGATGAAGAAAAATAGCATGTGTTGATTGACATACCATCTTGAACATGAAAAGAGACTGCAACTAAACAACGGGTAACACTTAATCAACAACTGCATACGACAACAGGTGTCCCAGTTTACTTAGGCCAAACGTCTTTAAAATGTGGCTTATTCACACCCCATCCCGAATGCTACATACTGTTGACAGCAACCTATCGGTTGCACCGTTTACAGTGGTGTTAAGAACACAAATATTTCCATCCACGGGGAATCACATCATCTATATAAATGAGTCTGACAAAGAGTTTTCTACGCCAATTGAAATGAAAAAATATAGGAATACACTTTTATTCCCTACCAACATCAGGCAAAGAGACCGTTGGGGTGATCCAGGAGTGCTTGTGATGGGAGGCATTATGATAAACGGACGGTCGAAGCTCGGGATTTTCGATGGAGGTTCATTAACCGGAGAACGCTGCTGTGATGAAGTTATCGTTTCCCCATGTGCATTTGTTCCGAGGTTTCAGATTCTGTCTTTTTAAGAGTGGTAACACACATGTATATGCGTAGCTTGCTTTTCGGGAGCTTTTAGATAGTGAATATATTCCTAGATACATTGAATAGCACATGCTCTCCTAATATAAATTCCGGCGCTGTTATGCAAGTGTATCCACGGGAGTGCGGGGAGTTGTGTGCATGGCGAGAGAGAGTTTGTGAGATGTGAGAGTTTAATAATGTATAATGTGAGAGATATAGTCAGTAATTAATAAGCTGTGAGTAGTTAAAAACTATAAATAAAGTTTGTCGTTCGTTATTAGAGAGTGGTAGTTAATTCTAGATAGATAGTAGCGTCAGTACAGAGGAGATCACTGAAAGCACGACCATACCCCCTAGAGAGCATTACGTAACTGACACAGATGCTTACTTAGGAATGGGAAAGCTTACCTTGGGAACTGTTGGCTAATCTGGCATTGAGTATGAATTGAGGCTGCCATGCAAACCATTGTAATTCTGGAATGTCCCTTACTAAGGGACTTGGGAGTTTTGTTCTCCCTATACAGACAGTGATATCGTAAAACGCCTTTATACCAATCAAGTCTTTCTGCAGCATTCCAAATTGAATGTGTCCTACGCTATCTTCATTCGTTAAGTATTACGATCTAGCTCAGTAATATAAATTGTCTGTCGGCCGAATTTTTGCGGAATCAGAAAAAAATGTTCAAATTTTGTCACTGGTGTATATGTAAAGATATTTATAAAACTGATTGAAAGAAATTTGAAAATTTTCGATCTGATTACAAGTACGTCATTAAATACGGCATCTTCAAAATGAGATTTAAATGCATCGGGAAAAGATTAGCGTAAATATTATTATTAAACAAACTTTAAAAAAAAGTTTATATTTACAAATCTTCGACTTATATAATATATATATATATATATCATTGTTATAGTGCTTATGCAGCAGTCTTTTCTAAAAGGGTAACAAAAAATGAAGAAAGAGCTATCAATACGAAACTTCCGACCCTAAAAGGCTTATTGTGATAGTTAAGATTCTGTCAATCTCAATAACTATTGTTAGATTCATAACCACAGAAGTGCTTTCTCATGTTACAGCTGGCGTTTTATTGCTTTTCCTTGTACCGTAGAAAAGTTTTTACTCCTTTTGTACCATTTTCATCGACAGATTTGGACAAAGTTTGTTTCGTTTTTATTTCTTCACAACTAAAAAAATTCTAGAAAGCAATTTTTCTTTCAACACTGACATGAAATCTGTTTTTAGTTTTCATCACAGCATCTTAACAAAGGGCATGCATTCTGCGATTGCATCGTTTTTGTTTTGGAAAGACGTTTCTTTTTTTCTTTTCTTTTTCGCAATGATGATTCAGCTTAGCTTGCATATGAATGCATATCCCTGTCATAACTTCTATTCCGAAATAACTGTGTTCGAGTGTATTGACTTTAACATCTTAAGAATAATATAGATCTAAATACAATTTTTTAAAAAAAAAATGCAATTCAAGCATATTTAAAGTTTTATAAGTGATCTTCACTTCAGTAAATTTAAGTTAAAATGATCGTCCGATAATAATACGAAAAGAAGAAATCGCAAAAAAAAAAAAAATAATAGATGTGAAATCAAAAAATATTTTCTTCAAAAATTATATGTACCGTAAAATCCGGCGTATAACGGGCACCTATACTTTAGAGCTGCAATTTTTAATTTTTAGGCATATTCGCCGTATAAAGCGTATCCCCTTTTTTACGAAGAAACCTGAAATGTACGCATGCAATCCTCTTATGGTTTTGAAGTCATTTAATCAGGTATTATCCCAGGCTTTTGAAAAAATACTTCTAAAAATTCAACCCTTCAGGTAAAGAAGAAATGTAATTTCTTTTAAATAAACAATATTTCGATTATGTATTATTTTTTTTTTATTTATAAAGCTCTCATTTTTATGCCCGGCGTAAACCGCGCACTCATAAATTTCGATCTTATTTTTTATGTCAAATGTGTGCGTTATACGCCAGATTTTACGGTAAATTAAATAATTTTTTGTATAATTAATTACATGAAAAAAAAATTCAGACAGATAATGCTTTTTTAAAAGCATATAACTTACAAAATGAGAAGTAGGAAAATCAAAGCTTTTAGTTAATAAAAAGTAAGATTTTCATACATTCACTGTGTCCTTTATAAATGATAATATGGTATTCTATAGCAAGAAGTCAATGATATATGTACGTAACGCAAATCAAAACACGAAAATGAACCATTTTTGCTTCCTTTCTATTAGCCTAAATTTTTTCTTTCTCTGTTGATGTAAAATGGAAAAGATTTCAAAAAGCTTTTCAACTTCCATCATAAAAAAATTAAATTTGATTTTTTTTTTTAATAAAAAACCTTTCGAACCATAAAAACCACTTAGTTTCTTTCACTGAACAATCATATAAGAACACATCACGGTACCACCTTTTAACAGCTTAAGGAATAACAATATTTCCTGTAGTTTGAAGAAATTCTCCTTACACTTCCCTCTTTGCAAAAATGAATTTTAAAAGAAAAACTGAACACACACGAACACGTTAAACAAAAGCACTGCAACTCGTGAAATATTTATCTGTGTACTGTGACGAATATAGTACATTCATATTTTACAATTTAATGTGGTTTTCTCTGATCGTAACTTTGAGAACAGAACATTTTTATAATTAGAAATCAAACTGTTTTTTTTTTTTTAAAAAATGGAAATGATTTTATAAGCCCAAAAATAGAGGAAAAGTTAAATTTTTGAAATTTTTTAAATGTTAAGGCGAAAAATTGAAACTCTCGATAGAAAATGAAAGAAATTGTATAAAGAAAATCACGCGCGCGATGGTAATATACGAATATATATATAAGTTAAAAAACGTGTGCAATACAACTACTGTAGACTACTAAATTAGACAATATGGGTGTTCAAAATCGAGAATTTGCGTATTAGTCGAACTTCTCGAAAAGTATGGAACGGAAAATAAGACTAATGCTTTCAAAAACAGATGAAAAATTTTAGTGTCGTTTACGTAATTGAGCACTTGCATGAAAGCAGCACATTCAAAGGGAAATCCTTTTGTAAGTGTTCTCATTTCTGCGCTTTTCGTTCGTTTGCATACATCGGCAACTTGCCTAGTATTTTTTTTAATAGTTACATTAGGTGAGATTTAAAAGCAAACACAATGAACAACTAATGCTTGAATAATGGAATGAGATGGTTAATAGTAGGGAGACTCGAAGGAAGTAGTCTGCAATGAAAGATGCTAAAAACTTTAATGTAGCACCTAGTGCGTGTCCAACTTAAGAGAACAATTTAATGCGACAATCTCTGAACAGAGAAAAACTGAATAAGAAGCAAGGGATACAGTATTTTTTCAACTGCCTCGTGAATGTCACGCGACTATAGAAACCGCAGTTATAAGGGTTGCTTTTTCCAGGAGAGAAGTCTGTTAGCAAGACTTGTTGTTTGCATCGTGCTTACTTCTGCGCTTACAAGAGCCATGATGAATGGAATTAACATGATGTACTGGACATCGACATTAAAGAAAAGATCAGTGGGGGACTGTTCTACTCATTGACGAGTTCAGATTCAGACCTATCCACTATCTCTCGACGTATTTTCATCCGGACAGAACCTCGAACTCCTACATATCCGAGAAAACAACAGGTATGTCAACAAAAGTTTGAGGGTCTGAACTCATGTTGGACGGGTGCATAGACCTCCATGTCTCAGACGGAGGCTCTGTGACTGGTGTCGGGTAAAAAGAGCTCTGTGTTCAACTTTTGTATACAGTCGGCCCTGATTCAATTTTATGGATGACAGCACTTCTCCAAAAAAAGACTCTTCTGGCCGTGGAGTTGCTGGAAAGTGAAAATATTCGTCGGATACATTGGTCAGCCATATCATCAAACACTAGCATTACAAAATATATCTGAGATGCTCTTGGAAGCAACTGCAACTCGCCTCACTCCAGAATAGCTAGAATCAGAAATCAAAGCTGCTAATAGGACCAATTATCACAGGAACTGCCTAAATTTCAACATAAATTCTCGTTGTCAAAGTAGTACAGCTGTAAATAGAGAAACCACACTACGTATTAATCTATTTTTTATAACATTTCATAATGTCTCACTTAAGACTTTTATGCACAGATGAGCTATACATACTACCGTGCAGTGAGTTGAAAGTTTTATCATTACTATTACAAAAATCTATACCTAATTTCCTTAAAATCTGCTCAGTACTTTTGGTGATAATCATCACAAATTGAAGGTTCTTAATTTTGAACCGCAATGCAGATATTTGAGAAATAATAGACATGAATTTGAATAACAAAACTTTCTCTTTCAGCTGCGACAGCAAACATTAATTTAAATAAAATGAATAGCCTCAAAAACCAAAATACTTATCTGCAAAATAAATTATATCTTTTAAACATAGCAATCAGAAACACTTCACAAATGGGGTATACTAAATATTCTCTTTTTCCTCCTCTAATGGGGCTGCGGATTGGTATTTCTACCTTTGCAGACCTAGTACATTTCCCAGAAGCTGGTATCACTTTTGAGTGCGGCACCCTATAGGCGGTTACAATTGCCGCAAGTAATTTTGACGCCCAGTTTCCTCCCCAGAGGAAGGCACCTGAGCTCTGCCGATGCGAAATTTGTACCGAGGAATTTAATTTTGTCGAGAGCATCCGAGCCAAACGGACACTCAAGGGATTTTTTTTACATGCCGCATAATCATACGACAAGGCCGCTGTCGATTTTCTGCATCATGAAAATCCATCGACTTGGGCCGGGGTTGAACCCGCAACCTTAGGTGCAGAAGGCCAGCGACAAACCAACTACGCCACCCAGCCAGCTATACTAAATATATATTTATTCCTTTTTTTATGCATATTTGCATTTGTGATAATGTTGTTCCTGACATCAAATACAGCGCAGTTAACTTAATCATAACTGAGTAAAAATATGACAAAATATAGAAAATACTACACTCAAATTTTAACAAAAGTTTAGAAAAATAAATTCTTAATTTTTTTGGAAATATTTTTCAAAAAATACAACTTATTCGATTATTTTTTATTAGGATATTACACATCGTTTCACTATTCACAAAAAAAAATAGTTTTTTAAACTGCATTAGGTAATCTTGTCTCCAAATTATTTAACGACTTCATGAGTTAAACTTGTAATAAGAAATGGAGAAAAATCAGAGTAACAGAAAACTATTTTTTTTTTCCTTTAAAAAAAGTTTAGCACGTTATGGTTGAAATAACATTCTATTTGTCAGAAACTCGCCCGTTGAAACAGCTATAAGCAAACATGAAAATAAAAACAAAATATTCTGAACACTGAATAGAAAACGCACGAATTGAATTGATGAGTGAAAATCGTGAAGTCTCACAAATGCTTCAAATGTAAACATAAATTAAACATAACACGTAGAAGATGGGGAAAGCCAAACGATAAGTAAGCACAAAATTTTAATCGTAGTGTAGTAGAATCAGTATGAAGCAAGTAACATGTCTAAGAATGCGAAACAGGTGGGAAAAGGAATATTGAATTTACAAACTAGGCATAAAAATTATTTACAAACTATGAAAATTTGAATAAAATTGCATCTAAATTTAAATTAGGTACAAAAAGACACTTGTTTTTCATTAAAACCTTTTCAAAAGTATTACTTAGAGTAAGATAATTAATCTTCGACACATTTAAAAAAAATTCTACAAAAATATTTTTAAAAAATAATTTAGAAGATATAGATTATTTAATAAAAATAAATGTTGCATAGAAAATAATATACAGCTGAAAATAAATGACTGACATGACAAAAAGATAACTGGAAAACAAATTTGAGACGAAACAGTTAAATAATGGTAAAAACCGTAAGTCAGGGCCATGTAATATTAAATGTGGAATAGTTAGAAGAATAATTGCTTCGTAAATTCAAGTAAACATTTTATTAATGATGAATATTGTGGATGCAGCAGGATCTCGTAGCACAATTCGTTAGTTTTTGTATGATTTTTTGTGTTACATGGGACTGCACTATCACGTCGAGATTGGACTCATGTCTGTTGATTAATGCAGAGTCTACCAGAACAAATTTTCTATAAATTTCCTGTAAAAAAGGAGTAAATGGCACCCTTAGCACTCCAAGACACTGTAGTCATAAATGCCCGACACGTTGACCACACTCAGCCCGCTATTCCTATCACTCGGTATTACCGTAAGAAATGCACATTTTTCAATACAGGTTACAGAGAGAGATTAAGGTATTACTTAATTATAAGAAAAGTTATCAAATGTTTCTTAAATAAAGTGAACTGCCAACTTTTTAATCTCTGGGGAGGGTGAGCACGTTTTTAAAGGTTTGGGGAATAAGTAATATCACAAAGAAATAATACCGAAATATTTTTAAAAATAAATATTTTAACGAGGGTTACAAGTAAAAAGAATAACATTCATTCATTATTCTTTTAGGCATGGTTTAATTCTTGCCACCAAATTTTACAAACGGTCTTAAACGCATTTTAGAATAACAATGCTAAGAAATGAAATGTGGAAGGAAAAAATAATGGCTATTTTGATAATGCGCTGTCTCAAGTCCCTTTTATCACTTGATTCATAATGAACTGACAAAGGTGTCACAACTTTCAATTAACCAGATTTGTCTCTCGCGCGAAAGTACAGCAGAATCTTCAATACTTCAAGAAAAAATATGGTAATGCTGCATTGATGCAAAAAAAAAAAAAAATGTACTTGGAAGGTGTTTAGGACTAATAGTTGTGTACACATGTATGTATTTCATAAAATGAAAATTCACTCCAGAAACATTTTGATTATATCCAGGTAAGTTTGAATGATGAACACATAACCCCGGGTTTTGAAATTTAAAACATTCGATAAATATACATCTGTTTCTCGCAACTTAATTGAGCTAAAAGAAAAGGAAAAGAGAAATCTTGATACCGAAAGTGGGGAATAAAGATACATATATTTATAGAAAATACAAGCTTTATTCAAACAGAAATATGTAGTAAATTAAAATATTCTTTTTTAAATTTACAGAATAGTTCTCCCAGAGTATGGAATTAATAGAGCATTTTTGTTGTTGTTGTTGCTGCTAGAAATGGGTTTGAATGAATTCTCAGACTTATCTCTATTCTTTAATATGAGAACTTAAAATAAATGAACTATTAGAATAATGCATAGAATATATTTTAACTATAACAATAAAAAAAACTGTAAACTTGAAGTCTATTTTAAAAAAAGATGCTCAAGTCTTCAAAATTTCATGACTTAAAATATCTGATTTATATATAATGAAACATTTAATTTATTTTCTTTTTACAATTTAAGGAAGGTTTCACTGTAAGGTTAGAGGTAGGAAAAAGTAAAATTTGTAAAAATATAAATGGTTCCGTTAATTCAACAGGTCATGAATTAAAAAAAAAATCCGAAACGCTTTAAAAACGATTTGTACGATGGACCATTCAACATGTTACATTTACCAGAGTATCGTTTATCCTACGGGTAACATTATACACGGGTTGATGGATAGTCGGATACGCAAAAATGTCGAATAGTGAAGTCTTAAGAAAATGCCTATTAAACGTTCAACTATGTTTTACTTTCACATTATGAACATATTAATCGTTTTACAGCTAAATATTTCAAAAAAAGAAAAAATTGGCGCAACAAAATGAGAATTTACAGCAGATTTCTCGAAAGTTAAGGACCTTAAAAGGTGTTCAATCCTGAGATTATGTTAAAGAAATTTTTCATCGTAATCTGTTCTTTTGAATCATTTCTTCTCTGTCAAGTCTCTCTATTTCTGCAGCATCATTATATCGATCCCTATCGCTTCTTGTTGTTCACTGTATTTAATTGCAGCTCCTAGAGCTTTAACTTCATCCTCATTTCATTTTCTGAAGGCTCGACAGTTGGTGATTGATCTTCAATTTTGTTGTCACCACAATTGACAAGAGTGACAACATCTTCATCAGTTATTTCATACTCATCATTCTTTCATCCAGGGATAACGTTGCACTAGAGGTAGAAAGGTTTCTTAAGTTTCACTTATGCTTTCGACTCATACTTAGATCAATGTAGCAGCTCCTACCATAAATTTGGTAACTGTTACAGGCCTTACGACGACCCAGACCTTTGCAATCCAATAAGCCAAATTCTTTACATTGATGGATTTCAATCATGTTTTGTCTCTCTTCAATTTCTTCTACCACAGCGGGCAGTATTGCGTTAGTGACTGTTTATCATATCCAATACGCCCTGATACATAGACTGACAAACGGCGAGAATATTGGGGAGAAGAAATACCGTCTCTCGTTTTTCTATTTTTAATCTTCTATGGGACATCACACAATACATAATGTCCGATAAATGAGATTCTATACTGTAAAATAAAAAATTGAAGCACATCCAAAATGATTCATTTCGAAGTAAATCCAATTTTATTTTTCGTTCGACTATCTGGGAATATTGATAACAGTCTAATAAATTAAGGGGTCCGGCACGTCCATAGGAGCCCACGTTAAATTGCGTAAGTTTATGTACCGTTTTCCTCAGAAACTACTTACTTCTAATAGATAAAATTTTTACAGTAGGTTATGCATACTATCAATAAAACTTTAACGAAGGGTTTTGTCTTTTTGTTAAAAATTAAAATAATTATGAATTTTTTTAAAAAAAAATGCTCAGTTGTTTTCTCTAAAATTTAGTTTAAAAAAGCTTTTCCTGAAAAATTTTGCTAGATATATCTAATTCCCTCCATTAAAATGAGAAAACATGTTAAAAGTATGCTCACTGAAAATTTGAGGATTATTTAATAAGTAGTTTTTGAGAAAAAGGTACATAAAGGGAAAAATATTACCTTTTGAGAAAACAGGCTTTAAAGTAAAAATTTGTAATTTTTGAGCATTTACTTTTCTTAGTATTTCCAGGAGCATATGAAGCATTTTCTTTACCCTCTGCTCCTACAAAAAACTCTTCTAACTTTTTTTTTTCATTATTTTTAACAATTTAGCCTTTTTTTAGATTTCAAGATGCTTTAGTTGAGCTACACGAATCCTATATGTATCTTAATTTTTTGAAACATGAAGCACAGTTATAACTTATTTCAGAATCACAATGTTTTAAGATCATTAATTTTGTTACATGACTCGTATTGAAATGCTTACTAGCCATATTTACCCCTAATTTTAGAGTTTTTAATTCCACAAATGTAAATTTTGGAATCACGGACCATATAATGTTATTAACTGACTCATTTGGGGGCTCTGAATATTTCCATGTAAACATTTTCTTAATAACATAGGATCACCTAGATCTCTAAAAATTGGGCTTCATTTAATTCATTATGGTATATAGCACGTGTGTATGATCATGGTGCCTCTCGTTACATTCAGCTTCTGCCTTTTGAAACTAGCACAATAAATTAAAACGCTCTGGACACACAGTCCATGTTGAGGGCTGTCGTTTGAAGACAGAGGATGAAAATAAACAACCCAAAGAGTAGTTTTCATACTGTGTAGGTAAAATATCGGTGAGTCAGTTACGACCACTTATATAGGCTTTTGCAATCAGTTAACTTTTTTTCTCTGTTTTTGCTTTTAAGATCCAAAAGACATGGTCCCATACACTTTTGAATATGCCCAATACACTTTAAATTTTCCACCTGAACATCATATGTATTTGAGCTCATCAGAAACTTATGCAAGGGGAAACACAGGTGATCCTAGCAGAGCTCATTCGATGAGCGACAAGGAGTAGTTTCATTTAAAAAATAAATAATAAAAAAAATACTTCTAATTATCGTATTTCTTCATGTCATATCATATTAAGCAGAAATATTTGAACTTTTAAAAAATATATAAAAGTGAAAATCGATCATTTTTCAAAAATTCATGTGTCGGACCCCTTTTAAAAAAATAAATGCGTTTAAATCGGATAGTTTATTAGATACCATGGATATTGATTTTACACAAAAATTTCAAAACCAAATACTTGCAACATAAAACAATAAATGACCAGTTCTCGATCTCGTTTGACAATACTCTAAGTTTATATTAGAAAAAAACTAACTAGGAACAATTGTAAAACCAAAATGTACATATTTTTATTCGGCATTTGAAACTTCAATTCAGTAAACAAATAAATAAATTTCATCAATTTTACAAAAGTGTTCAGAAAAAAGAATTATTTTACAAAACCAGTAACCAGAAAATAGGGGGGAAGGGGGAATACTGCTTTGTTACAAAATAAAATATAAGCGACAACGTTAGTTTTATTTATTTTTAAAAGAGAGCAAAAAACATAAACGACACATCATAATTTTATGCTTAGTATTCAAATGTACATAACTTGTGAGGGAGGGGACTTTAATTTCCTTTTACGCAAGGTTAATGCTCTAAAAATATATATAAAAATAACTCGGAACTCCATGGATTTCTTAACAGTAAATCAATTAACATTATTAGTTTTCATATACCGTATTTATTCGAATCTAAGTCGTCATCGATTCTAAACCGCATCCCAAATTTCCAACAAGTTTTTGCGAAAAATGAAAAATAGTGTAAAATGGTTTAAAGATATCCAATTTTACGAAATGAAAACTAATAAGAAGTGAATAATTATATTTCATCAGTATAAAATAAAATTTTAAATACATACAAGGACCTGGAATTGCTGCAAGTACCCCCCATCCAAGAAATTATTTTCCCTTTGATTCTAAGCAGCACATAATTTTCATTAGCATTACATTGGGGGGGGGGGGGAGTGCGGCTTAGATTCTAGTAAATACGATACACAATAAAAATAGAATTACTTTTGAATGTAGCATATTTCAAAATTTAAGATAATTACATGTATTGAAAAAAATAAATTTTCAAACATCGCATTTTAATTTTGCTGCGTAGCATTTTCTTTTCTAAGGAATAATAATAAATAAATAAACACTTCCATTAAAACAGGATTCTTACATTTTGTGTTCAAAACCACTACATTAGTTTTACGGTACGCGTTTAATTACAGTAAAATGTACATATGCAACGAAATAAGTCAACAACAAAACTATTTAAAGAACCAAGCCTAACAAAAGAAAAGCAAAAAAAGCTGCGATCAATTAAAACTCGTTTTTCAGTGAAAACACACCTGTGATTTATCGAATTTGAAAGCGTTAGGTGAAATTTTTCCGCTTGAAATCGATCTGCAGCTCATAAATGTCAGCCCCGTAGAATTCTATTATATTAATGCCTGAAAAGCTGAATGAAAGAATTATTCGCACCGACCTTCTGTCGTCAACGGAATTCAATGAGCTCGTTAAAAAAACTGACAGACGTCACCCGCACGTGGCGCGTTTAAAATGCGTCACAATGTGGTTTCTTGCGATATATAATGGATTGCGTTGGCCGAGATGGTGTCTTTAGAGAATCAGGAATAATAAGGATTTCCAATTATTTTCCTTTTTAACAACATATTTTGGTTCTGCTTATTATTTAGTACAAAAATAGGAGGCTTTCATTCGCAAGATAATTATAAAAAGGATTATATTTACCATAATATCAGTTTTTATAGAAAATGTAGCAAATGACGGGAAAATTTTAGACATATGGTAAGGTCAAAGTCATTTGAAACACTACGCAGATATCAATAAATCAGTGGTCTTCAAACTGTGTTCCACGGAAACCTGGGGTTCCACAAAGCATACAAGGGTTCCACGAGTCACAATAAAAAAAAATCCAGAAGAAATAAATATGTATGCAAAATGAATTCACGATCTCTATGAAGTTTGTATAGTTACAAGTATCTAAAAAGCTCAATCCCCATTCATTAAAACAAAATTTTTTATTTATATAAAAACACAATATTCTATTGTTTACTACCTCGGGTTCCACGACATAATTTTATACTCGTTAGTTAGCACTATGTCTCGTAAAACTAAATATTTTTCTAATGGAAAATATACCTTTCTGGAATTGTGGAAGAAAGATATATAACGAAGGAGAAAAAACAACTTATCAATAGATTCGATGTGTGTTAAAATCCAAACTTAAGCAAGAGCAGCTTCTAAATTTTAGGTTGCAAATTCATGCAAAATACACGGGATTTCTCACACAACTATAAACATTATAATGTCATTCAGAACACTGTTTAAGTAAAATAAATTTCTCAACTTAAGTGGCTACAAAAACAAAGTATAAAAATAAATTAAACTCAGAATATGTAATGCGATTGCATTTAATCTCAATAGACCTTGGCTTCGACAGTGTGTGTGAAAAAAAGTAAGCACATGTTCCAGTTACTAAGTAAAATGCATGGATAAGTGACACTTGGATCAAAAATTAATATTATTGTGTAAATTATATTTAAAAAATTAGCTTAAAATTTTTTAATACTAAATGTAATACTATATGCTTATTTTTAATAATTCATATGCATGTTGATCTACTTTAAATATTATTTTAAGATATATCCTTCGAAATATGTGTATGGAATGGGGCTCCACGAAAACACTCAAGTTCTAAGAGTTCCGTAAACTGAAAAAATTTGAAGACCACTGCACTAAATAAATGTAATGAACATTTGTTGGAGAGGAAATAAAAGAGGCAAGGGCGCATCGAAAGCCATAAAAACCCGCAAATATAAAAATATCTCTCAACTGATACATTTCCTAAATTTTACTAACAAAAAATAAGTTAAAATGTTTTAATATTATGAGAAAATAGATCTAAAATTAAGCCAATAACACATATTTCACATGTAATATTAAATTTTATTTTCCACACAAGTTTTTGCACTCGAAAAATAATTTTTATTTTCTAAAGACGATTTCAAATACAGTCGGACCCCAATGAAAATGAATTCATCGGGACTGAACATTTTGTTCGTTAAATCGGGGTCCAAACAAAACACTAATTGGATGCATTTACATTTTGGAAATTCTACAGTAAGTAACACAAAAAATATCCATTATTAGAAATGTTATACTTTTTATTCAACAGCTAAATATACAATTAGTAAATTATTACGCCCCAGCTAAGTGGAAATTTTAAAACACTAACTAATAAATGTTAAAAAAAATCTTTGATTCTTGACTTGGAAAAGTTCTTTTTCGACTTTATGCAGGGAAGAAAATACTGACATTTACATTCTGATGCATAAAAAAAAAAAAAGAGAGAGGTATGTTTTCACAGTTCCGAAACAACGTAAAGCATTAGGAAATGTAACAATTTTGATAAGAGTTTCGTTATCAGTTTCTGCAACCGAATCGCTATTCATTGGCTCTGACAAATCAACAGTTTCCTGAACTTCAGTAACACAGATAGGCAGTCCGTCATCAAATGTAACAAAATCGTTAAAGTATATTCCACTACGTTGTGGAATGGGATGAGAGAAGAAAGGAATTTCCTGTCCTACTCAAGACACGTACGATAGGTTACACTCATGACTCATCTGGACCTGAAAAGTCTAATAATGGTCTGAACCCTTTCTCATTGAAATTTAATGTGCTCACAAGAAAAGTATTTTCTGTTCCAGACAAAAAAGAATGTCATTTGAAAAAAAAATCCAATTTTTTCTAACACAAACTAATAAAAAAAATTTCCCAATTGAAATAATTCGTTAAGTCGGGGTTTTGCCTTCATTTTAATCGGAGACAGAAACAAATTCGTTAAATCGCGAAATTTGTTAAATAGGGGTCCGACTGTATATAAACATACATTTTTCTCCATTTAAGCATAATGTTTTATTTCCAAAAAATCACAGAAAGAAACTTGTAAAGGATATAATTTTCTAATTTTTGAACTTCCCGTCGTAGATTTTTAAGAAATTTCAAAGAATTTTGAAGAAATTACAATGTTGAACAATATAGCGATAAAATTATGGAGAAAAAGTGATTTTCAAAACGAGAGAGATGAAAACAGAAATTCTATTACTTACATAAACGGATATATATTATACATAGTCATATTTTTAAGGGGGCACAATACGATTCAAATGACAAAAATCGGTCAAAAAATCAAATCTAATTTTTTAGCCTAAATTACCCTTTGTATATACTTTTCTATAACCTCACAAAATTTGAAAGCTCTAAACTTAAAACACGCAGAATTATAATAGCTTTTACGTTCGTTTTTATTCGCGTCCCTATGGCAAATCAAAACTTAAAACTTATTTATCTCTGAAAGATAAAATAACTCATTTATCTTCATTTAAAATGCTAAGGCTTTTTTTTCTATTGTGTCTAACGCTTTGAATTTTTTACCTATAGTTAATAGTACAGGTAACAAAAGTTGGCATGCATTTTTGAATCAAAGCAATACTTATTTTTTTTAAAGATAATTGAACTCAAAAGTTATACATTTTTTAAGGAATTTTCAATAAGCATTCATAAAATGAAGTATTGTACGAATACCAATCATGTTATCGCAAAACCTATATCAATTTTTGTTATACATAGTTTGACGTACTTGTAAATCAAATTTCATGCGTGTACGTAAATTTTTGTAGGAGTAGCAGCATTTTAAAATCACTTCAAAAATTTTAAGTTTTCCCTAAAAAATTAAATGTTTTAACCTTTTATGAAATTTTGAGCAAAAAATCTTTTTTACATAGTATACACACATAGAAGGCAACCAAAAAAATTTTGAAAATCCTTAATCAAAATTTTTTGCGTAAATCGTACCATGTCCCCTTAAAAAGATCGTCAAAATGATTGTAAATTATACGACTCCCAGTAACATAATAAAGCAAGTCATGAAAACCAGCAAAATATACCTTTTTCTTTTTTATCATTATTTTCTTTTTCCTTAAAAAAAACTTGCGATTTCAAGTGAATGAACTGAAAAAGCTTCGTTAATTTGCCTGCGCTACTACAGAAGAATATAGTATTGGAAATTCAATTCAAAACTTTTTAAATTAAAATCTTATAATGCTTATTTTTTCGCAATATGCTACCTTCAGAAAATAGATATATCAAGTTCATAAATGACAGAAACGTTTATTTGGTACAAAAAATAAAACATGCATCTCAAAGATTTTTGCAAAGGCTCCAAACATGTTATTTTGGAACCAAGAGAAAAAAAAAAAAAAAAGAAATTGATGAAGGATGTTTTGAAAAATGCAAATAATATAATATCATGCGACTGTGATATTGAAATGAATGACGATTTTCCCAGCGTGAGAAGTTATTGATATGCTAAGTGGGAGGTTTTCAATAAAGCTGGCATGTCATATATCCACAAAAAGTAGCTTTGTTTAAGAACAGGAAATTGATTTGGAAGCATAACGTGAAAGAAGACAAGAAATACAGCAAAGCATCAATATTCATGAAAGTAACATACTTTGAGAAGACGCAAGAAAAACACAATTCAGAAAAAAATTGAGTAAAACGTATCATCTACTAACTGCTGAGGATCAGCAAAAAAGGAAAACGCATGGATGAAAAATGAAGATATACTTTTTTATCTGCTTTATTAAAAAAAAAATCAGAGAAATCAAAAAAATACTTTGAACAAATAAAAGTAAAAAAATGAACATATTTTAACATTTTGCATTCGTTGTAAAACAAAAATATTTTTTAAACTTTTATTTTTATGTAGAACATTTCATAAAATCTAACAAAGTAGTCTGCAGTCTTTTTTTCACTCGCACAATTTCCTCGTATCCTGATCATATTTTTTTATGACTTGTTTTGTTAAAGAAATACGCTCGATCGTAGGAATCTATATTTTTTAAAATTTGCAACGCTTTTCCAATTAAACTCTGAGGCCTTCCGTCAAATTCCCAACCGCCATTCGATCTTTTGATTGAACTGAGTCGAAAGTTTTTCAATGTCTTGCTCACGCATTTCTATGAGCTCATTGTCAGCTCTTGACTGTGGGAATCCAGCAGCTCTTGAACATCACTATCCACTTCAAAATGTATTTGCCTGGCAAGATCACACACACAACTTCAATCTCACAACAAATTTTACCATCCCCCCCCCCCCTCGAACAAAAGGCGAATCACGGAGATTTGAAAATCGTTTAACTTTGGGTTCGAGTAAGTCGGGATAGCGTAAGTCGAGGTAAATTATTAATACGATACAGAAATTAAAAATCCAGCACAGAAATATTAAAATGAAACTATATATATGAATATGTGTGTGAAGATATAGCTGCCTTTTTATTTTAAAAATAACCTGATCATGAGTATTGTTTTTCTCTTCTGTATTTCACATGTGAAGGGAACTCTATCCCAAAATATCAAATCTACTAGCATAGTAAAACTTTAGCGTAAAATTCATTAACGTATTAAGTGGAATAATTATATACGAAAAGTGTATAAAAGATTTATTTTTCGCTTAATATACACATTAAATAAACAACTATTTTTACTATTAGCAAAAAAATTGTTCAAGAAATTTAAGCAACTGTGTGTGTATGAAATCAATTCTAAATGCATCACAAAAAACAGGCCATTAGTAAAGTAGCAAAATATAACAGAGTTTAATGAAACATGTTAAAATTAACGGGTGGCATTTATTGCTGAAATAAATTAACTTAAATTTACTGCTAAATATACTTAACACATTATTTATTCGATTAAATATCGATTATTATAAACATGCCAATTCACTCTTTGCAATTTTACTCATTTTTATACAATTGCAATGAAAATTTGATTTAATTTGTGCATAAATAAGAAAATTCAAAAATTTATGTGCGGTATTTCACAGTCCAAGAATTTTGTTTAATGGCAATTAAGGCAGAACAAAAGACAAGAAGGCACAAAGTTTAATCAAATACAAACTGGTCAAGTTAAAAAGAAATGTCAGGAAAACAAAAATAAATGACAAAAATAATCTTAAAAGCTGAAAGTAAATTACTAAATATAACTTGAGCCCGCACTAATAAAATAACAGTTGTAAAACATAATTTAATAAAAAAAAAAAAAAAAAACAAGGAAAAAATTCAAACAAATTAATAAAATTTTTAAAAATGATACTTTTTTATTGAATTTAATTTTAAATGTATATATAAAATTTGAAATAAGAAATGAATTATAAATAATAGATTAGCAACTTTAATTCAAACATTAATGTAAGACATTAAATTTAAATAATTCGCTTATTTTGTAATCTATATATATAAAAATGTTATGTTGGTTTGTGTACGCTTCCATAACTCAAAAAGTTTTGCATGGATTTATCTGAAATTTTGACACAACGTTGCAATTGACTCCGGTCAGGTTCTTATGTACTTTTTATTTCGAAATGCACTCTATTTTTTATTAAATTTAATTTTTAAGTGATTTTTGGTGTTATGACGTCATACGATGTCACGATTCGCTCTGAATGCGAAAATTTTAGCTTTACACATAGTTTTTTCCGGATTATTACATATTTTTACTATAGATGGCTCGAATTCCTGTTGAGGAAGCAAGGAGTCGTAAGATTGTAATTATTTTTGGGGTACTTATGTACTATCGCAACAATCACCAGCGTTCAAATAACTCACTAAATTGAAAACCCAATTTCGCATGTGATGTACGCGCTAAATTAGCAATCATGTGCTTCGTTTCTAAATTAATGTAATTTTTTTATCAGTTTTGGGCTGTTTTTAATTTTTCTATGTTTATTACAATTTTATAAACTGCATGAACCTATTTATGTATTTTTGCATTTAATTTATTATTAAAATTATTTTTTATTTATTGTGATTTGCATTTAATTAATTTTTGCTTATGATTGTTTCTTACATATTTTTGGGATTTTTATTTGATTTTTGTTTATGATTATTTCTTATATATTTTTGAGATTTCATTGGATATATATTAATGATTATTTCTTATATATTTTTGTGATCTGCAATGCATTTCATTGTCTGATTGAATCTTTAAATAATTTGAAATCACCCAGTTTTTCCTCATGTTTTGAAACTCAAATTAATTTTAAGTTCTCAGACTTGCATCTCTGTAACTAAACCAGACTATCCATTAAGAAAATTATGCCCAATATATATAAGATTCACAATTGGCTGGATGGACCAGCTCTTTTTTTCCATTTAACCAGACTGAGCCACAGCAACGCGTGGCAGGGTACAGCTAGTAATTAATAAATTGCTTTTGTGTGTGTGTGTGATAGCACTCCAATTTCTATCTAAAATAATAAATAAATTTAGTTACATGAAATAATTTTTCCAGAAGGAACACATAACTGATTAAATAAAGTACAAGTATTTTTTTTTATATAAACAAGTGGAATTTTCAAAAACAGTTCGCACAAATAATTCTGCACAGAAATAATTGTGTTTACTGTTTTAGAAATTAGGGGGAAAAAGTTAAACAATATATTTCTTTCTTGCTCCAGCAACATTTTTATATTTAAAGACTTCTAACAATTCAAAATGAATAAAGAAACATAGGAGATGTAGGACACACAAATAGCCAAATTCAAGGCTATTCAATCTTTAAAAAGGACTTTTTTCAGTTAAGTATTTTTCCGTGAATATGTGTGCTCAAGAACAAGTATTTTTCATGGGCTTTTCGGTTTAATTATATATATTGTTCTTAAAATAATTTTTATTTAAAACTTTTTTTCATCTTTTTTTGCAATTCACGTTCCCATCACAAATCAAAATATTTCAAAATCACGCTGGGAATGTAAACTTTAAAAAATTGAAAAAGCTTTTTAATTACTTTGATGATTGACTTAACAAGATTCACAACATAATTATTCCTATTTTTTGGGAGAGAAGGGGGAATTTAACAAATTCACACACAAGTCTGTTTTCTATCTCCTTCAATAAACTCATTTAAATCACAAGTAACTTAAATATTAGAAAAAAATAAAAACTTTTAATTGATTCATACAGGACAAAATAATTTTTCAAAAAATTAGTAGTTGATATTCTAATATTTAACGTGCAGCAGCCTCCATAATTCCACACGATGCTCTACGATGGAATACAGTCTCCAACAAGCGGCCCCCATAGCCTATAATATATACCAAGTTATTTCTCTACCCTAAAAGCCTAAATTAAACATCGAATAAATGGCAATATTACAATATTCACAAATATTTAGGTGCAAATGCGATTAAACTTTAATTATTGTTATACTCATAAGACCATTGAAACATACAATTATTTCAATGTTCTTAGTACCATTTGATTCACTGATTCTTTACTATTTACGTTTTCGAAACTGCACGAAGGCTTTGGGCGTCGAACCTCGTAATTTTGAACTGATTACGCGGTCAACTGAGGAAGGTAATACCTTGAATGCGCATCTCCATTTCTAAATTTTCAAATCACAACCCAAAAGGACTTTGAATCTCTTGTCTTTTTTTAGTGTATCAAAAACAAACTTTTAAGAATAAGTATAGTGTACAAAGAGTATGATAGGCATATTTATATCTAAAAAAATAGTTAATCCTAGAAAGAATTTACAAGCAACAATCGATGTACCAGTTCTTAAATATTTAGAATCGTTTTTCAGAAAGAAAAAATTAAAGTGCGAAAGTAGATCATACACAGTGATTATTATGATAAATTTACTACCATTTTAATATATTTATTTGTAGCTACTAAACAAATGTTTTCATCTTTTAAATATATTTTGTGCGAATTTAAAATGCATTGTATTGATATGAACTGCTATATTGGAAATCAAGTTCATGTTACGAATTCTCAAAAGATATATCAATAAATATTGAATAGATATATATTTTTTCCATACCGGGAAATATTACAATATTAACCACTTGCGCTGGCAAAAAATTAACTGACGGCGTGTACCAGAACGGTCGTTTCTGTTTCTGTAACAATTACATGAAGACGTACATACCACATCGTGGGTGATTCTGTAATAAAAAATTACGACGTGCGTGGCACGTCTTTCCAGCGTAAGTAGTTAATATTACTTTAGATTAGCAAATTTTTTTTCACTACTCATTTCCGACTGAGTTTCAATCTGTTTCTTCCACCATAAAACACGTATTATACAAGAACGTCTTAAGGAATGGGCCAACTGGGCCCAGGCCTCTCCCTCGGTGGGGGTCTTCTTTCGTTCTCAACTCTGTCTTAATAAGATCATAATCCGGATAATTTTAATGGTCAGATATCATTCCGTAGATATTCTCCGAAAAACAGGGAATTTCAAACCGCATGCCAATTGGCAAAAGCGGTAAGACTGTATTATTATGTGATGATCGTTGTCCATGTCTAGGCCTAATACCATAAACAATCATTCAACCCATTTAGTGGAAATGCGGTCATCGGCCGAGCCGGTTTGTGCCTAGGTTTTTGAAATTGTGAGTCATGAACATTTATTTGAATAAAATTACCGTTTGAACGAGCTTTTGACAAAGCATGATGCTATATACTGTCTACTTTGAAAGATCTCAGGTAGGGCCTACTTTTGCATAGGGGGTCCAAGGGCCTCAAAGAGTCTTAAGACGTCCCTGGTACCATATTTCTGTTCTTACATTAAAATGTAAAACTGATAATCAATTTCACCAGTTTAAATAAGAATAATCCCCTCCCTTCCCCCAATTTTTCTGAAACAAAATTTTTAAATCAGAAAACCTAAGAACTAATATTGTTCACAACATTAAATTTCTACTGTAAAATTTACTTTTTAAGGTTATTCTCTTCGAAAATGCAGATTCTATTGAGATGATGATATTATAAAATTAGAAGTCAATTGACGGCAAACCCCAACTTCATAATTTTTTTTTAATTCTGGCAATGTACTTAAAAATATGATTAACATATTTTTATTTTCCTTTTGTTAATTAACGAGGACCAAATATTCTGCGTCCAGGTCCGAAACGAACTTTAATCCACCAACTGCTCAAAGCATATAAGCCCTGTATAAATTCGAGAATGCTTATTTGTTACGGTTATCTATAATAATTTTTCATCAATACGAGAATCTATAATGTTTTATCGGAATGACATAAAAAAGAATTTGTAGGTTTTAGATAAATTTTTTTTAAGCTGGAGGAGAGACTTATGTGTTGAAAATATGTTTTTTCGCATAGAACAAAAAAGTGATTGAAACATGAGCAACCTTCAGAACGTTTTCAATATTTGTAACACTACAAAATAATTCTTTAATTTTGATTAAACTAAGCATATGAATACAAATTGTCGAAAGACTCCTCGAACTTCATTTCAAATGTTTACTCTTGTGAATTTAGTTTTATTTCGATTCAGTGACGCAAACTGGAATTTTTCAAGGAGGGGGTGGGGGGAGGAGTCACCGCCAAACATTCTTTTGATTTTGTTGGGAACAAAAAACACTAAAAAATAAATTACTGAATAAATAATTAGCATTAATTAATAAAGTAAACGATTAAAAACAAATACTTGATTACATTTTACGTACTATACACACACATAAGCTCATAAAAAATCGGGCGGAAAGGGGATCAAGGAGAGGGAGGTCCAGACTCGTGGATTCCCTTTTTAAGTGCGCCACTGTTTTGATTTTATTCCTAAGAAAAAACAAGCGAAGTGTTTTGAAGAGGAGCAAAATAAGTATTAATTCCTGTTGTTTAATAAAATATTTAAATTATTGTTGTTCCAGAAACTGTAATTCACTGATAAAATCAGTGTAAAACACCTGCAAAAAATTTCTTCAATTATATCCGTAAAATTTATTAAAAATTGTAATGCTGGAGAAAAATTTTATTTCTGCAACGTACATGTAAAATCATAAATAAATGCATATGAAAATAGATTTTAACAGCAATAACTCAATCAGTTCTGTTTTGTTAACCGTTTTACAAAAAAGTGGGTTCATTTAGGCGATGTTCAAATATCGTAGAAAATTTGTCTATATTTAATTCAGTTCGGGAGCAAATGTCAAAGGTGTCTCCTGCTTCACCATTCAACGTTCCGACTATTTTTGCTTCGTTTGATGCAATTATACATAAAGGTAGTATATTATATTTTTTTTCATTGAAAACAATTATAAGGGCTCACAAAAGTAAGTATTAATCGCACATTACAAAGAAATGACGGAAAAAATCCCTTGAAGTTATGAATGATTATAAATATTCACAACTAATTCACAGAACTTTAAAAGCACTTCTAGTAGAAAGAAGCGGCTGAAGATTCAGAGGCTAATTTATATTAAGTCCCTTGAACCGCCAGTCTTAGGATATTTCGTTCTCTTTCAAAGTGAGTGAGTGAATATTAACGTTGCAATGTTCAGTTATACACGAGGGCATTTTGGCGACGGACCGCGTAATATTGAACCATGGTCAAGTGACGCGGACGACACCTAAGCTGGCACCCCCCTCTCCTAACTACCACACCAACGAGAGGACGTTTGAGTTCTCGACAGATTTAACGCGCATCGCTCCCCTATACGGCGGGTCTTCAGTGGTACTGGGCTCGAACTCATGACACGCTAGCCATAATCCGATACCTTGACCACTTGGCTACCGCGGCCACTCGTTCTCTTTCAAACTTGGAACACAAAAGGTGCACATATTCCACATTTCCCTGGCCACCAATATCACAATCACAGGAAGATGACGGAACTAGATTAAATTTGTTTCAAGTAGTATTTAAAGTTGCCAAGGCCAGTTAGAAATTGGGTTAAGTTAGTATAAAAATGATAGCAGGACAGTCTCTTATTAATGGTTGGAAAAAATTTCTTTGTTACGCTTCCTTTATTTGATGCGAGATATTCTAGGTTCCAAGACTTTAGCATTCTTTCTTTCATAATCTTCTTGTAAAATGATTTAGGAATATTAACAGCAATGTCAATATTGCGCTTGGTTGCAGCCTTTGCAAGCCAATCGGCCCGCTCATTTCCAAAAACGCCCGTGTCCGCAAACAAATGCAAAATCTATTGAGATGTTTTTTTATTTTTTAGGCTTTTAAGTTGCTAATATTGAGGCTACTTATTTTAAGACCTTTTAAAAAATCCTTAATTTTTTTTAAAAGTAAAATGCGAGTAGATAGGCATTTATCAATATCATCCAGGCTCATTTCCAGGGGTAGAGCACCAATGTGCACGTTTTTTTTTTTGTTCGCCCCTATATAATTTTAAAATAAACAAAACAGTTCCTCTTCACAGGATACCGACAACATTTTACCGCTTGTATGTCTTTCGGATCATACTCATCAAGAATGAGTCTGATACCACTGAATGCAAGATAAAAATAGTAACCTGTATCTTATCTTTCAAGCAGAACGCAATTGTATTTCGAGATAAACTAACAATAAGAAAATCAAGATTCTCAGGAGAAAGCGGAGGAAGTAGGGAGACAAAGGATGTGTAAAGCTTATAATTCAAGAATCTTATAAAAAGTATTATTGTGGTAGTAATAAAATAAATCCAAATATTTTAAGTAAAATAAAAATACTCGCAAAATTACATTTAAAAAAAAAAACTTCATCTATGCTTTACTACAAAAGTAAAATAAAATAATCATTAATAATCTTCTGAATATTCAAAAGATGAAAACTAATCATAAAGGGGAAATTTATTTTTGCTTTATCTTTTTTGCCTTTGGATAGTAATCTGTACTACATTTATAGACAAACTTTTCCTTTTATCAAGTCCTACACATTGTTTTAAATACGTAATGTACTGCATATGCTGGTATTTCTAGGAAGGGGGGGGGGGGTAAAATTTTAATGGAAAATAAATCTATTTTTAATTGTCACGATCTACAGTCTTTCATGCTAGATCAACATAAATAAAATTAAAAAAACATCATTGCATTTTATGAGAAATTGCATTCTTTTGGGATCAAAAAGGGACTAAATAAAACTTTCAAACTTAAAATAACATTTTATAATTTAATTACATACATCGGTACATCCCAACAGAATTTGAAAATCGATCCCGCAATACATCATTTGAGAAAATTTCTTACAATTCCTTTCAAGATACAAATGCAGCTCTTATTTAAATGTAGCAAGAAAATATAAAAATACTGTTCATATAACCAAAAGCTCTTTAAAAAGATAAAATACTTATGACATGCAAAAATGAAAACACCTAATCTTATCATTTTTTGACCAGCAAGAACTTGACAGATACGATATCAATCTATCTTTTACGTACACCATTGCACATATTAAAAAAAAAAAAAAAAAAAAAAAAAAAAACGGAAATGTGCAATTATAAGAGATAAGAACTTTCAGATACAGGAATATTTTCTTTACTAGCAGTAAATATTTGTTAAAAATATTGCTTTGTAATCTTTAGGTATCAAAAAATTCCTAAAATCTAACAAAAAGTAATCCAGAAAATATAACGTAAGTTAAATGGGAGAGGTGGGAAAAAAAAGAGAATGAAGCAAAATTTTTTGGAAATAACAATGGAAAATAACTTTTAAAAAGTTATTCTGATCAAAAGAACGAGAGCATTAAAATAGACAACTTAAAAAGTGCATTATTTGACGGCAGTTTTTTAAATTTCATTCAAAATGCATTAGTTATATATCAATGAAAAAAATTATGTAATTAAACTAGTTCAGTAATAAATATAAAATAAACTGAGTTTTAAGAAACTAATAATCTGGTGAAATTGTAATGATATAGATAAAAATATATAAATTCATATGCTGTCTTAATTATAAAAAGCAATATTTTCGTTATGCAAGGTATATTTACTTCTTTTTGTAAATTTGCATCTTTATATTTAAACTTTCTCAGTCAATGGCAGTCCTTTATGTATATAAATATATAATTTATTGACATTTTCTTTATTCCATCAAAATTTCCATTACTTTTTAAATAACTCATATTTCTATTTCATACACATAACTTTAAAACCAAGTTAAAAACCAAACATAAAAATTGTTGGCTAAGAGGTTACTATTATACTAAAGTGCCCATCCTACTTTAACATATACTGTCTTGTTAGGCTTCTACTTATTGCTTAGCTTTATTAGCTTTAGGGAAATTTAGTATATAAATTATTGATAGTGAAATTTCCCTAACACAAGTATGACAATAAGACTTACAGCAATTAAGAAGAGCTGGTTAATACAATTAAACATAAAATAATTTAGAAAACTTCATTTTATTAAATAAAAGGCAAATTACAAATGAAAATCAATATGCTTTAGAATAAACGGTAGTCAAAAGCAATACAAGAGTTTATGAAATTAGAATTCCATAATTGAAATGGTAATCAAAGAAATATGCAGGAAGGTTTCTTCAGAAGAGAAGGGAAATTAAAATTAAATTTAAGTAGTGGGGGGAGGGGTAGAGATATTTATGTTCAAAGGGAGTGCATTAACTGGATTTAAAGATTAGTAAAAACAGAAATAACAATTTTTCGAGTTTGTGAATGTGGTACTTTCCATTGACTCAAAATTGCATTGTATAATTAAATACAAAATAGCATCTTATTAATTAAGGAGTACCTATATTGACTAATTGATATTATATTAATACATTTCTTTTGCTTATATATATATATATATCAGCAAAAGAAATCAACTCTATTATACAAAATACACATCTCTTTGAAGTACATTCCACATATCAGGAAATCAATGAATCAAATAAAAGAAATTGATTTTTTAATAAAATTTATGTGGACAGGGGAAAAAATTCAAAATTAATTCTTTTACAGGATAATTTTTTTTACAGCTGCATAGAACTTTTTTTATGACTGTGATTAATTAAAAATTAACAAGACATTCATTAACTGAATTTAAATGAACCAAAAAATAGTGAAAAATGCAGGAATAGAATGCAAGAATTAGTACATAAAAAAAAAACCACTGTGTATGAAAAGAATTTGAATTTAAAGTGAACAGGGGGAAAATTTGAATATACTATTTAAAATGAAATGTAAGTCACAAAGCTATATAAATGCATTCAGAGATTAATTTACATTCAGTCCATTAAATTAGTTATAAAGATTAGAATTTAATAGCCTTTAAAATACAACTACATAATGTGCAAAATTATTTTAATAAATTTGATTATCAATCTAATGTGTATGTGTAAGTAAAAAAGTAATAAAAGTCTAAATTGTAAATAATCTATTGAATCTTTTGAACAAAAGATGGGGTCATTATACTTTTTGTAAAAAATATGCATATTGCTGCTGTCTGATAAAAAATGTTATGCGTTTTGCAACTCCATAAATTATATATATATATATATATATAATTCAAGAATCCTTGAACTTTAAAAAAATATATTTTATTGAAACAGTAACACTTTGCAATTAATGACAAAATTCAGTAGACTGAAGTTGTCCATAAACTGAGATAATAATGAGCATATCTAAAATATTCAATGCCAAGAGCAGAAGATTATTGAGTTTGTCCGAGTTTCGTATTACATATCAAAGCAACATATTCTGAGAGATCACCATAAACAGTAAAAAAGCCAACAAAATGGTGATTAGCCTAAACAATGGTCATTTCCCTCAATAATGAGCATAAGTATTTTAATAAATTTGATAAACATTCATGTCCTGCATACATTTTATATATAAATAACACATATAAATTAAAATTTAAATACAGTTTTTATATGTTTTTTTTAATGGTACTTATATGTTATAGGATATGACTAACATAGAAAACATTACATTTTGTTCCATCATTGTGTTTGCAGTGTTTATATCTTAATGAATAATATCACCAATATTCTTTTTGTTCAACACAGAAAAACAGTCCTTAACCTGTTGTCCCTTTAACCAATAAGTACCTTTTCTTAAGCTACACTAAACAATATGCACGCTAATCTGGAAATGATTATGAAAATATTTTCTTTCTGTAAGTGAGAGATATATTAGTTGATAATGCAACTTATATCTGATCAACTTGTTCAGTTTTAATCATAATTATCAAAATCAAGTAATAACATACATTATAAAATTTTATATGTATGAAAAATCACAGATTGTAAAAAATATGAATAATTTTGTAGGAAATCTTTTGATTTCTTGAATACCTAGAACATAAGTAAAATCTTGTCAACAATGAACCTGCAGCCAAATTTAACACCAATTAAAATATATCATTAAGATACACAGCATGAAGAATATATTTGGAAACATTGTTCTAAGTTTGCAAAAATGACCATCAGGATTTTACAGATGTACTAAATATGTTTACAAATAAAAATTAATAAATATTTTATAATATTCATAAAAAAATTTCAAGTTTTAAGAATGTGTAATAAAATTAACCTATCAAAATTTTATCCATTAAATGAGGGTAAAAAATAAATCCACTAAACACAGTTAAATATACAGTTTCTATAATTCTGGATACTATATATCATAAAAATGGTATGCAATGACAGAAAACAATAAATAAAAATATTACTTAAAACCTTTTTTTACTAGTGAGCTTTTTATGTCCTAGAAAAATTCAAACTTATACTTATAAGCAATCCAAATGAAATAAATTATGATAAATTTAAATAAGTTATCAAAATCAATTATTTATACTAACCCTCAAATGTGTACTACAAATCACATTCAATAATACACTATGAATAATAAATGATAATTTCAGAAATAAAACATCAAAATATAATTTTTATTCACTGGCATAACACTACATACTAAAAGAAATAATTTACTTTTAAATATTATCAATTTTTTTAACCAGTTAAATTTCCAAAAACACACATATATTCATCCAAAAAAAAAAAATATCAGAAAAAATCTGACAAATTTTTAAAATTATAAAAATTTTTTTCCTGATTATAAATATCTACAAATCAAAATTTGTTATACAATATTTATCACTATGTAACATAATTATGTATTAACATCACCACAGCCAAATTTACTTCACACGAATCACACCATATCAAAACTAAAAGATTGTTTTTTATTTGGAAAAAAAAAAACAGTCAGATTTTGGAGAAAAATGGCAGAATTTGTGCAGTACAACTTTGGCTGCTGTTAATACACAAGTACCTATAATTAGTACTTTTTGATTTAATGTGAGATTACAAAGATAAAAATAGATACAATATGTTGCCTAAATGATAATGGTGATAATACATTCAAAAGTATACTCTTAATTTTAAATTAGTAATTTTAAGTCAAATTAATTGGTTACTGAAAACTAAATAATATGATACTGCTGACTTCATAAAAATATTTTTGCTATAATGCCCACCCTAAAGAGAAGCTAAAACATAATTTACTAAATGTTAATTTTCAAATAGTATTCATGTATTTATTAGATACAACCATAATAAGTAATTTTTTAACCATCATAAAATACATATATAATAGCCAGTGCATATAAATGATATACACATAAACCTTTCAAAGTGGAGAAAACCTACTTCTATAAAGGCACTTAAAAATTAAGAAATCTAGCAAGATTTAAAAATATAAAAAGGGATAAATTGGAAAAAACAAAATTTTCACAGACATATATTTTAAAATTCTATTAAAGATATTTAGGGATGTGAAAAATTACTGAAATATTATTGTACGTTGCACTGCATTACTTAAAGTATGATCTGTGGATACTGATTTAACTTTAGGATTCACATCACATAACATTCTTAGATTTTTCAGGGTGGCGACCCCATTTTTTGAATAAAAATTTTGTGCAACCGAATAAGTACTGCACAAAGTTTACACATGCTTGGGTACTTCTATATGTGTTTTTTTGCAGTAATCTATTGTTTCGCAGTAATAAACATCCGCAAAAAGTTTTTACTTTGAATAATGATTAAGAAATTTTAATTAACAATATAAAAAAACATAATATAAGTACACAGCTAATTATAAATAAACTATAATCTGTTTATTAAATGCAGTCATTTTGAATTCACTTCTGCGACCAGTGGTGCATACAAGGGGGATGTCCTAGGGGTTCGGACCCCCTCTTCAGAGCCCTAGAGATTTGATTGATGATACTCATATACATATAACATAAAATTTAATTAAGTACTTGTAATTAACAATTTATTTTATTAATTAATGCTAATTATTAATTCAGTAATTTATTTTTACTGTTTTTTTTTTTAACAAAATTGACAAAATCAGAAGAATTAATCGGTGTCGTCTTGAGGTACGATACGAGTTCGGGGACTTTTGATCATGCCCCCCCCCCCTTGAAAAATATTTGTGTGCGCTACAGTCTGTGATTATCACCTTTTATTAACAACAGTATATGCAAGATTTAAGTACCAATGGGACCATGCTTGATTATTTTTTTATCATGTTAGAAAAACTTGGAATAATATTTTGACACTGCTAGATGAAGTAATTACTTCAATATTCTTTAGATTTAATCGATACTTCAATAATAATCTAAAAAAACAAGTTATCTATTGTTTTTCTCCAAAAAGAACCTGAATATATAAATTATTATTATTAATAATAGCAAAAATGCTATTTTTTTGCAAAAAAAAAAATATATGAAACATGAATGTTGAGACATATCAGTTTCATTCCTGAAACCTATAAAGTATTCATTCCTCGCCACTCATAAATAATTTGAATAAAAATTGAGTCATATTAGTTAAACAAATTTCTTGGCACTAAAAGAGCATCTGAATTACGGCTAAATGGTCGTTCTCATTTATGAATGATTATTTTTACCAAACAGGATACTACCATCCAGGAACGTCGTAAAGCATGGGCCAACTGGGCCAGGGCCTCTGTCACAGTAGGGGACTCGTCTTGTTCTTGACTCTACCTGAATAAAATTATGATTAGAATAATTTCATGATCAAATTTTATTCCCAGTTGTATTTTCAGAAAAACTGGGAATTTCGGACATGTCAAATGGCTACATGTGATGACCGTCGTCCTTGTATAGTCCTAGGCAATAGCATAGCTACCAATGGGCTAGGCTGTGCCATGCACCGGGAACCTAAAGCTCAGGGGGGCCCTTGGACCCTCACCACCAAGCAAGCCAAATTTGCAATATTATTAAAAAGCGTTTGTTATTTTCAATCTTTAAATTTTTCTATAAACTGTTACTTGAAAATAAACTTCAAGTTCCATGAAAAATTCTACCGTACTTATTACATCTTAAAAACCTACACAAGAAACAATTCCTTCCTAGTTACATTCTATTTTTAGCAACAATATGATTCATAATAGGCTATAATATTGGCCGTATCTGCAATAAACACGTAATTTTGTCCCCCCTCCTCTGCTCTATTGCAGAGGTGTTTTTTGTAAATGTATTTTCTTGTTCATACATATTTTTTGCATCATTTCCTGTCTATCTTGGTGGACCATTTTGTAACTCTAAGCCCTCAAGTGGATGAGTTCGATCCTCCCAAATAAATAGCTGGAGATTCCCCAACGACATTTTGTAGCACAGCATTACATTTCTCATTCCTTATAATGTCAGTAAGTACTCCAGCACATTACGAATTTTATTGGAAAAATTATAAAACTAAATTATGGATAAAAAAAAAAGAAACCCAGTAGTGCGTTTAAGCGCAAACAGCGCCAAGAAAGAGAAGATAGTAAATTAAAATTGTAGCTTTGCATATATTTTAACTTTTTTACCTGATAAAATCCAAACAAGCTCAAGCCCTAATTTTTTTTTTTTTTGCACCAGGGCCCTTGGTGCAAAGCCCTAGCTACGCTATTGGTCCTAGGCCTAACACCATACACCATTAGTACTAATTCAGTCAAAAGACGGCAATCGGTCGAGCCGGTTTGTGCGATTATAAATCATGGACGTTTATTTGTTTCGGGTTATTGTTTGTATGAGTATTTGACAACATATGGTATGCACTGTCTACTTTTAAGGGTCATTAGTGGGGAAGGGGATCTATATTTGTGTAGGGGCCCAGGGCCTACTTTTGTAAAGATGCCCAGGGTCTCAAACAGTCTTAAGACGTCCCTACTACCTTCTGAGAAAACAATACTTTAATATTACCCGCAAGTCTGTGATTAAAAATTTTAAAATTAATGGCAACTTATTTTATATAAAGGAAAGACAAACTACAAATAAAAAAGATATATCTGATGTGATAGACAGTTACTAAACATTTTTGAGTCACTCCACATTTCAATACAGAATTTAACCATCATAGATTTTTTTTAGACTTCGCATTTGTGTACTATTGGTATATATATAGACATGGAAACATTAAATTTTACTGAAATATGAGGAATTGCAATTAAATTACAAAAACACAAAAGTTTGGGGGAAAATTAAATTTTTAAATTTGGTTTTGAGAAGTTTTACTTCACATAACCTATGTAGTGTTCTATATCATAGGAAAGGGCATGAAAAAGGTACTGTACAGTATTACTTATCCCAGGTATATATCTCAATCAAAAAAGCTTTTATAGCAAATGCAAAAAAAAGAAGATATTTTTGATTTGGAACTTACGTAAGAGAATTTTACAGCTCTATAATTCATATTTTTTCCAAGTCTATATCAACAGTATACTTGTGCTAAATATCATGAGAATCTGATTTGGTGAAGATGAAAATGATATTTTTCTGTGTTGAACTGATAACAAAAAAACTTCTCTCTGGAATAATTCAATTTCTTTTATTTATTATGTATTTAATGACATTCATTTGATATGAAAATAATGAGAAAACCAAGAATATGTAAAATGTATTTATTATTTCAATATTGAACTGTACAACATTTCAATTGCAGCTTAATGCCCTAAAAGGACAGCATCACTCACTTTGAATATTCCTGCTGTAATACAATCATTCAATTCATGTCTTTATCTTAGAAAATGTAGCAGTCCATTATTTAGATAAATGTGTTAAAATATCAAACCATCTCTTATTGATGACTATAATGCTAAAACCAATCTTATTCCCACCAAAAAAAAAAATCATAAAATAAAAAATAATTACAAAAAGCTATTGCATCTCTGGAAATGTTAATTACAGGAAACATATTAAAAAATGTTGGAATGGCAATTGATGAAAAATAGTTTATTTTTAGACTGATTTACAAATTTTTGTTTTCAAAAATAAGAATTTTTTTTTGTTGATCCAATTAATAACACGAGTATGAATAAAAAAAAAACTATAATTAAATTTTTTAATCATTTAATATATTTTCTAAACAACATTGAAACTTATAGTTAAATTCTGAGATGCAATATAATTTTACTTGCACGACACACGGCTCCAAAAACATTTTGTCATCAAATTGACACCTCTAAGCATGTACTACTTAACGTCAACGTATCCAGATTAAGATTACATAAATACTTTTCAAAAGATCAAATTAGGTATAAAATAATTTTAATGTGCTTTATAATTTTACCATACTAGAAAAATTTCAACATCTTGCCAAAAAATGTAGTAAAAGTGAAATTCAAATGAGTATGAATTACAGAAAAAATGGCACAAAGATAAGATCAATCCCCATTAATGAGAATATGACCCATGCATTTTATCAAATAAACCTTCAACTTAATTTTTCATTAAGATAAAAAATATTGTTTACAGAAAATCAATAATATTAAATATAGGTACTTGCATATTAGTGCATTGACCATTTTTACTAAATCAAAAACTGTTGCTGAATGCCATGATGTATGGCTAATAATTAAAACACATTCTCAAGCATGCTTAAACACATATAGCTTTGTTTATACATTGCTCCCACTTTCCTTTTAGTATTTTTCAGGGAAAATGATTAAAATTTGATATCTATATTCCAAGGAGCAGAAAGCAGTGGAATATTTCGAAAGTTGTAGGATCATTCCGAAGAATGAATGTGTTAATTAGTGCAATATATTTAAATTATTTAAAAACAAATCAATCATTCCTTAAATAATGTAATTATCACTAAATTACTTAAAATTTTACTGGTTTTTTATCTATCAGAATAGTGGAAATTAGCAAAATAGAATTGGTTAATCAACAAATTAACATTCAAGTAAAAAATATATATCACTGGAGATATCAATTAGCTTTTCCAGAATTTAGATTTTCAACACAAAAAAAAAAGAATTTCTTTAATTTTATAAAGAATTTTTTGCACCTATTTACATATTAATCCTAAACCATTTGCAAATTCAATGAATGCTTGTGCTGTAAAAAGTGTCTAGTAATTATTCTTAAGGATTGATATAATTACAAATTCTTTGACAGCTAATATGCTAGTGTGGTTTTCTTTCTATTTCAAATTGTATTTTACATTTACAAAAAATAAATACATGAAATAGTTCTATTTTTTTTTAAGGTATCGCTCATGATTATTCAGGGAAAGAAAAAATGCTTTTAGATAATATATGATTGGAAATTACGACAAAAAACAAAGATAGCGAACAAATTAACAGTTACATTAAATATAACCTCCAAGTATCATTAGTAAATACAAAGTGAAGTGTAATAAACAGTAATCACAGAAAATTATTACTTTTTATAAATCAAATCTATAATGAAAAAGTTTTTGATTATCTTTTAATGTATTATTTTAAAAAAATACTTTTAGAATTTTTAAATATACTTGAAAACAAAAATTTGGAGATTTAATAAAATACTACTATAATTTACTTATAATTTTAATTAGTCCAATCATTTTGTGTTTCTAGTTGCATTAACGATTTCTAATTTTATTAGAATATACATTAATTTTCATATTTTTTAATTCCAATAGGATTTCTAGTACAAGGAAAAGAAAAAAACTTTTATTGAAAAGTATAATTTTGTTTAACAATAAAATGAATTAACACAAAATTATTGACAGGAATAGGCATATAATTGCCACACATACAAGATCTACCTCAATTTACATAAAACAGCTCGTAGATTTCTTACTTTTTTGTTTTAAAAATTATTATTAAAAGTGAAAATTATTTTGCAAATTTTATATTTGAAAATAATTTTCAGACATGAAAACATTTATACATCTGTCTAACATCATTGTCTTTCTAGTATTATTAGTGCAAATTGGTTTAAAAAGTCACCATTTAACTTGTTCAAAATTTGCATAAACATTTTATTTTAAGTTTGAAAAACGGCAAGATGCATAAATTGAAGAAAAATAGTCATGTCAAAATATCTTAATTTTATATTTAAAATGGAAATAAGCTTGAAAAAATTAAAGTTTTTCATCATATATATATCAAAAAGTTGGCATAAAAACGCAAAGTGTCTCGAAAAGTAATGACTAAATGGGTATTATTCTTTGTAAAACTGCCTTTATTAAAAAGTATTATTTTGCTTACATATTTCTTAGAAAATTACATTATTTTGCCAATATAGGTATTGAATATTTCTACATACATAAGAAAGAAGAGTACTTTCCTACCAATGCCTTACAAATGCCTTTTTTTCTTAGCATATTTCTACAAATTTAAAGGATGATCCCAGTTTCAAAATAAAAAAAAAATTCTCAATAAATTTGCCAATTATTTTTTAATTTAAAGAACTTGTTAGGAAAAGTTGCATAAAATAAAACAAAGGGTTGTGGGAAATAATATTCAGGATTTAAGCTTCAGCTAAATGCTGTAATTCATGCTAAAATTCATTGCATGACTTCAATAGGAAAATACTGAAAAATGTTTTTAATTTCAAAGAATAAAGGGTACTTACATATTATCATAACCTATTGGCCACATTATATGAAACGAAGCACACAATTGCCAATTCAACGCATAAAACACATACGAAATTCGGATAGCCAACTTGGCGAGTTATCTTGAATGTTAACAATTTTGTGATAATACACAAGTATCCAATAAAGATAGCAACTTAGACTTATATATAATCAGATTATTATTTAGTAAGATTCAATTTTGGATTTGGATCAATAAAAATCCAATTCATTTATCACTTAAAAAAATCAAGTCTTCCCTACTCTAATTCCATTAACTTCAAAAAGAAATCAAATTGCTACTTTAAACATATATTTTTACAGAAATTTTATCGAATTTTTTTTTACAGGACATACTGAGTTACAAATTCAGAAATTTAATTTTTAAATCAGCCACAATGTATTACTGATTTTATTAGCTATATGATTTTAACAGAACACATATTTTAAAATTTTGTAGTAGCTTAAAACAAGTCTTCTTTAAAATATCATTGAATTGAAGTCCAAACTGCTAATGTAATGCATAAAATATTTTTGAACAAAGTTTCAAAAAAATTTTTTAATTTTGTTTGCATTTGCACATAGTTCATTTATATTACACTCTTTAGAAATAAAATTTTAATTTTTGATCATAAAAAAATGTGTATATTTATACAACATTTAAGCAATACTAACTATAAATAATTAATAACAGTATTTGATATCCATTACATGAAAACAATGGATTAGAAACCAAAGTATGAAATAAGCACAAAACTATTTCTGTAAATTAACTTGTTTCTCAAATACGTAATTTTATGTTATGAATGCACATCTGATTTGTTAGAAATAAAGCAATTTTTAATGAATCACCTTTCTAAATGTTTTATTTGAGCACTCTGTACTTATAAATATTAGATCACCATTTCTTGCAATAATTATTATAAAAATGCTAACTTGCACACTATTTTAAATTTTTATTAAAATGAACCTCATCAAACTGAAAGTTTCATCAAATGTTTTAATCACTTCAAAAATCTAGAGGAAATTGAAAATTTACTGAAACCTTATCTTATATTTCAATACAAATTAAAAGGCATGCTTTTAATGCAGTACATTATGGAAACCATTGTCTTTAGTTGTAATAATACAAACAAAGAAAATGTACTGAGGAAATATACTGAGGGAAAATAGAGCATTACATACATCTGATTTAAACATAAATATTTATATCATTACAAATAATTTCGTCAGAAACAATCATTTAGCAATATAAAACGAAACAATCGATCAGCCCAGCGATTCATATTAATTTTAAACACTGCTTTTGACTAATTTAACAGTTGAGAAGAACTCTATAATGAAAATTCAAATTATATTTACAGTAAATATTTTTCAAAAAAGCAGTTTAATTTCTCCCGATTTCGATGACAGCTGCATCATGAAAAACAATCAAGTGTTTGCTGATGGGCCAAAGGAAAACGTCGGATTTACCGGAAGAATGTAATGCAGTTTACCGGTTGAAAATAAAAGAAAATTAAGATGTTGTGAATGTAATCACTTACCTAATTTTTACGATGCATGAAAATTAGAATTCAAATAGGTTTCCAACAAAACTGTCACCACAAAAAGATTTTCGACAATTTATTCTACTTCAAATATATAAAACTTTACAAGAGATATTTAATAAGAAAGGTGAAAGTTGTAGTTTCTTCTAAACTAGATTGTTTCTTTTTTTGTATATTAAGTATTTTTGGATACTTTATTCCTGCGTCATATTTTGAGAACAATAACAAAACCAAGATATTTATTTACCAGATAAATATTTCCCCCAGCTTGTCACTTTTAAAAACAAAGCAAAAACACTTTGCTTATGACGTCATTACCTCATGGTATGAGCTAGAGAAAATCGAAATTCTGTAGAACAAGCTTGTTTGAAACTGAGCTCTGCAATCGGGGTTTGGGTATGGATGACGTGCGCAAATGTTGCTTTCTAAATTATTGAACTAAATCATTTCTAATCTAGAAGGATGCCAACAAAAATATGAGTACATATAAGTACATTTTTTTTTTGCATTTATAAATCTCGTGCACCACGCAATGTATATAACACGGGGCGTACAACACAGACAGAAGAAAGGATTTCAACACAAACATCCATATCAATGCCTTCTCCGGAATTCGAATCCAGTCCCTACGGCACCGCAGTCAGCTTCATTGACCACTATACCGAATGGTCGGGATATTAGTACATTATCATGTGCTTGAAAGGCTTTAAAAAGAACCCTTCATATATTTCTATAGATAAAACTTAAATATTTAATGAAGACACGGAAAATTTCTTTTTATACACTGTATTATTTGAATTAAATAACAAAAATTGAAATTGCATAATTATTATATTTTTTTGGTATGAAGGTATTGGTATTTTGGTATTTGGTTGAATTAAAATCGTATCAAAGAGGAAATGATATTTCATGACGTGTAACAAATGGGTTGTGAGTTTAAATTAAGTCTTGTAAAAAACTTATCAATTTGAATGACTGCTGCATATTAATTCTGCCATCGCTCAAAATACTCAGATTAGTATGGAAGCCTCATGAGTAGGAAGCTTTCTGGATGTCCATTTCGTCGTCTGACAATACTTAAAATTATAAGGCAGTTTGGTTGCGGCTATCTTTGCAGATGTAATGTAATTAGAATATCTGTAAATCGATGCTATTTGAGATTTTTTACTAATTTCTAATTTTTGCCTAAATGTTAAATTTTGCATACTTTAATTTTCTTTAAATTTGCAACCAGAGTTATGACGTGGAGTGAATATGAAAAGTAGGGTGCCATTTTATTAATCAACTCTATCATCTGATAAAAGCTCAAAATTGAGATGCATATTGAGTATGCTAAATTATCTCGTGTCAGTTTAAAACAGATACCCTGGATCGATTGTCTTTTTACTAAAGAATACTGCACTTTTAACATATTTTAAGCTAATGTGTATTAGTAGTAAAATGAATATATATATGAATATAAATGTGATTCAGGTACTCTTTCTTCAAAATCTCGAGTGCATTTAATATGTATTGTAAAAAACTAATTTTTCTATTTGAAGAACGTAATTTTTCTATATTATATATTCAAATTTATTGAAAATTGTACAGTTTTTGAGCAAAAATTACGGAAAATTTAAATGATTAGTTTAAAAATTTTTAAATAAAATTTTGTTTATTTAAATGTTAGTTATATCTAGTTTTGAATTTATAAATATTTAGTGAAGTTCTTAAACTACTTAAATCAAGTAGATCATGAGGATTATTCTAAATTAAATACACATCTTGTAAAATAGACATTTCGTTTTTCCTAACTGCTTATTGCTAACATTTGAATGCTCATTATTAACTCTCTATACGCTTATTACTTTTGGTTTTACTTTAAAATAAATAAATATTCATATGTTTGAAAACAAAAACAGAGATTCTCTTTTGTTATATTTTTTAAAAATAGAGCTCCATTTCAATTTGACATCAAATTGACTTAATAAATTCATCAAAGACATTTTTTTTTTGTGAATTTTTATAACACTAAAAATGTGTGTAAGGAACTTTTTAATATATCCTGTAATGATGATGTTCAAAGTGAAGTAAAAATACTAAAACTTATAGATATAAAACTTTGGTATTTTAAATGGAAGGTGTGAATCGTTAATAACACGTGTTGATGAAACAGGGAAAGAGTAATTAAAACACTTTTAAATATTCTAGAATTTTAAACTTACAATTTAAAAACTGAGAAATGATGTAGAATAATCCAATTAATAATGGTATGGCTTTATATTGTATTAAAATCTATTATTTTACAAATCATAGATGAAAATGTCTTTGTTTATAATTTTCTCAAGATACATTTTATGGTGATTCCAGTACACTTTCCTCAAAATCTACTTTATCTATAATGATGATATTTCGTATACTATAAGATCCACAAATTTTTAACAAAGTGAATGAATTTTTTTTCAAATAAATGTCCACAAATTTTAGATAAAGCACAATTTCTGCATAAAATTTAAATCACTAAATTTAAAAGATTATTAAATTTTTATAAATTTATATTTTAAAATTTCATTTTATTCCTTTTATGGATTGTTATGTTTACAAAAACGTGAAATTTTATAGTTATATATGCAGTAGATTTTATGCAAAGTGTACCTAAAGCAGGGGTGGCCAACCCGCGGCACGCGTGCCACATTGTGGCACGCAGGGGTCGTAACTGTGGCACACGAAGACTTATTGAAAAATCACAAAAAATTTATGAAAATATTACTGAATTAATTGAATTACAATAGAAAATTACCATGAAGAAAATATGTAAAAAACAGAAATTTTCAGCGTGAGATTTTAAAGGCGCTAAGCAAGATTTTTTCTTTTCTTCAGTATAGAGCCAAAAATGAGAACATGCTCCAAAACTTACAATTCCACAGCATTATAACGTTCCGAAAAAAGTGTTGAGTAATGTGAGACTAAAAACAAATAAATTCTCTCTCGGACGGTCAAAATCTGCCCAAAAAGTCAGCCTCTATCCGGGGGTTGCAAACTTTTAACATCTCGGATTCCCATCCCAGTTTCAGCTTCTCCTTGGTGCTGGAGTTTAGAGCTTATAGCTATTGGATGTCAGCGTGATTTCAGATAAAAAAAAATTTTCCAAAGGTGTTGGCTATTTACGATTTCTGCAATCTCAAGAAATAATTCTGCAAAATATTAGGAGAGCAGTTGTTGATAAGGTAGAAGTAATTCTATCTGCACTAAGTAGCCGCGTTATAAAGCAGAGGGAGTGAGAACTTGCATCCATGACTAATCAGAATGCTGGATTCGGAGCCTAGAAAATTTGTAGCTTAACATCGACAAATTGTTTCTTGCTGTCAGACTCATTTGATTTTAAACTCTGTTTAGCAAGACGTTAAGATTTTTTCCTTTTCTAAAACTGTTGTTAGATTTTAGCGTTGAGCGTAGTTGTTTTAAATTTTTTTTATTTTCAATATGTTTATGGGTAAACCTTCGACATCGAAAAGAAATTATGAAGAGGATATTGCAGCACGTGGTTTTAAAATTGTCTGAGAAGAACAATACTTGTTTACACATCAAAATGCTTTCAAGCCTGTTTGTTTGATATGTGGAATTTGTATAGCAGTTCCAAAAAAATTTAACTTTGACCGTCATTTCAAACAACTGCATTGTGATTTCCACAGCAAATATCTATTTGGATCAAATTTGCAAATCTTGTTCCAGAAGAGAAAAGAAGGAATGGAAACCATGGTGAAGGCTTCTTATGAACTTTCTTTGTTGTTAGCCAGCAAGAAAAAAACCATATCCTGACGGAGAGGAGATAATAAAAAGTAGCCTTTTAATTTTCGCCCAAAATGTCGGTGATGTAAATGTCAAAAATATGGTTGATAAAATAGCTTTATCTAGAAATACCATCATGCGTCGTATAGAGGACATGGGCTAGGAGGTTAGAACGCAAATTGTTTCTGGACCTCAAAATTGCAAATATTTTGGATTAAAGCTGTGATATCGCAGACAATGCACAGTTAAGCATCCTTTGTGCGTTACACAAACAATAATTTTGATACTGTGGAAGAACTTCTTGATTTGCGCCCCAACTAGTTTTAACTGCAGGTGAAGACATTTTTAAGGAACTTAAAAATGTGTTGTTGCTTATGCCACCTGATCGACAGTAACATCAGATCAAGGTCCACGAAATTCCTCGCGACTAAGTGCTAGAATTTTACGCCTGTAGTTAGCCTAAGCTTTGAGCCCCCAAGAAGGTGACAGTGCGAATTTGCTCGGAACAACACGATAGATGGCGACACCATTCGGACCCACTGATTTAACGAGCACGTTCTCTGTTTATACTCGACGGCCATTTTGTGGCATCGGGCATCGAATCCAGGCCTTCCGGTCTGGAGTCCGATGCTCTAACCACTAGGCTACCCCCGGCCACTTAAAAATGTAGTTGAAGTGAACAAAGTAGAATGGACAAAATTAGACAGTGTTTGCACACACACACACACACACAGATGGAGCGCCTTCCATGGTTGGCAATATAAAAGATTTTGTTGAATTGCTTGAAAATTATTTGGGAATTAAAGTTTTCAAGTATCGTTGTATTATTCATCAAGAAGCTCATTATGCCAAGGACTTAAACTTGTCTTTCGTTTTTGACCCCTTGGTGCCAGTGGCGGATTAAGCGGGTGTCGGACCTGGCTACCGCCAGGGGCCCCCAACATTGGTAGGGGCCCCAAGCTTGTTGAGTGCAAAGGCCAGAGACAAACCAACCACGCCACCTTGAAACAAAAAATGAAAAGAAAGCAAAGTTACAATGAAACCTCCGCTAGAAATTTATCGGCATGCAAGAGAAATCCTAATGGTGAAAAACTTTTGAAAATATTTTTATTAATACCGATATCGAATGCATCAGGTGAAAGATCTTTTTTAGTTTTAAAACGTGTTAAAAATAATTTAAGAAGTACTATGGGAGAAAAGACAAATTGAACAACATGGCCATATTAAATACAGAATAAAATGTTTTGGACAAAATATAAATGGTAAAAATAATTGATGAATTTGCCAAAGAGAAATCAAACTGTATAGCAAAACTGTAAGCTCTTATAAGTAAGGTTTTTAATATTTTTTTTTATATATACAGTTAAGAATTTTCTTTGGCCGATGAGTCTTATTATATCACTACATTTTATTTTGAGAATTTAAAGTAAATGACTCTTTTCACTATTTTAGTTTTTCGATTCTTAAACCCATGGGCCCCAAACCTTTTACCGCCAGGGGCCTCCAACTACCTTAATCTGCCTCTGCTTGGTGCAATGTATCAACAAAATACGAAGCTCGTGCTCTGAATCGACGAAGATTTCGTACGCTTTTCCCCGAAGAAGCGGAAGAAAATGGCGAGTTACTCCTTCATTGTGGTGTGCGCTGGCTTTCCAAAGGAAGTTCACTTGCGAGATTTTGGAGTTTGAGGTAATGTGTTTTAGAACATCTGGAAGAAAACAATGTACTGCCCAGTGAATGCTCGCTTCTCAGGAGTGAAAATTGGCTGTGGGATTTAGCTTTTGTTACCGATATAATGGAACGTTTAACAATTTAAATTTAAGATTACAGAGAAAAAATTGTATTTTTCCTACGCTAATTGGTCATATACCTTCTTTTATGAACAAACTTTTGCTTTTTTTTGTCTGGATTTTGGAGAGAAAAAATCAACTAATTTCCCATTCATGCAGAAATTATCTTCCAAAGTTATTAATGTTCCGAACTATGGTAGATTTAAAAATTTAATATCCATTTTGCAGGATTCTTTCAGTGCCAGGTTTGAGGATTTTAAAGGTAATAAAAAATACTGAACTTTTCACTATTCCTTTTTCGTAAGATATTAATATCTCTCAAGATATCTCTCCAAGATATTAATTGCTACCCACCTCAGGTACAAATTGAAATGATTGACCTACAGCATCATATTACTCTGAAAAGCAATTATAAGGAAATTATTTTAACCGCAAATGATCCGAATTACATCGAATTTTAAAAATTTGTGCCACCAAGCAATTTTTCAAATTTATATGATTTAGCGGTCAGGATATTGTTGTAGGTTTGGATCAACATATGTTTGTGAAGAAATGTTTTCTGTTATATGAACGGGTAATTAAATCAAAATTAACTGATATGCACCTAAAACACCTTATTTTGTTAGCATCTTCACGAACTATAATCCAAATATAGATGATTTAGTAAAAAAAAAACTACAAATCCAAAAGCCGCATTAAGAAAGTACTGACTGCTTAGTAATCATTTAAAATTAAATGTTTGAAGTTGCTTATTTTTATTTTGAACCTGAGCTGACTGATTGATCTTGTAAAAATTTATCAACAACAAAATATGTTTCTACTTTTGTTTTATTTGTTATACCATTTTTTTGCATTTTCACTATATAGAACTTGCATTGCATTTAAAAATATGTTTTTGGTGTAAATAACCCATAATATTTTTAACCCATAATAATATAACCCATAATAAATAACCCATAATAAGCCATAAATAATATTTTTTTTACTTTGGTGGAAAAGTTGGAAGTGGCACGCGTAATTTTTTTTATCAGGTTGTGGCACGCTTCCCAAAAAGGTTGGCCACCCCTGACCTAAAGGTAAGAATATGCTTGAAAATAAAAAAAATAGTTATGGATTAATAATTGCTCTTACAGATTTATTTGTAATTTAAAATTAATTTTTTTTTACATTAAAAAGTACATAAACATACAGATATTTCAACGTAAAAATGTTACTTCCGTTGCTTTTAATTTAAGCAGGTGAGAACCATTTAAAGTTGGTTCAAAAAAAATTTCCTTTTTTACTTCTCGCAGTTACCTTAAGAGATTTTCAATTTTAATTTCACTTTTGTGGGCTGAATTATGTCTATAAATACTGGATACATTTCAATTTAGATCTTTTTGGATCTAAGAGGATAACAGCGGAGAATATTAGGGCCCATCTGAAAAGTCAGGTTTTGCCTTTTATATTTTATAAATTGGTTAAATACGTTTTTGGTGTCAGTCAGGCTTTGGGCCCCATAGAAATCTATCCACCCCGCTATGCAGGCGTTGCGGGGGTGTAAGTTACAACACTGACTGATATAACAACAACTACGACGAATACAGCAACAAAAATAGTAATAATGTAACAAATGTAGTGTACATTAATGATTGTGTATATAATTCATTGCGCATGAAAGTTTAAAAGAGATACTACATGATGGCACAAAAATTTGGTCAACCGGAATCATGTCTCCCTCTTACAGTTATACAGCTTTTCTAATGACAATATGGTTGTCAGATCTCTCATCAAACACCAGTATTTTCAGGTTCTGGATGGTCCTGGGAAGAAACAAGGATTAATATTGCAATAACCCTTCCGAGATAATCCTCAATATAGTGCAAGGGTTACGGTCTGGCAAGCCAACTGATTCGGCTTATAATATCCCTTTCTAGAAATTCGCCGTGAAGTTGAAGTCTATACAGATGAGGGTTACATTTCTAAGAAAATTTGTTTCAAAACTGCGCCTCTAAAAGGGAAAGGTTCCGAGATTTCTTTCCCATCCTCACAACAGTCACGGAAACTATGTTTAAGACATGGGAGTATTTGTGCCCATCTAGACAGACATTTCTTGTTTTTGTTTTGCTATGTCCTTCATCATCCGAGAAAGAGGCTGGTAAGACAAATGAGGTTAGATAATTTTGGCAGGCATCATTTTTCAACTTCTCCCTTGTCTCTCGAGACATTTCATTGTACAACTCAAAAGTTATTTAGTCATCTTTACTGTTCATTTTTGAATTTCATCCGATGATGGGGAAAAAAACTTACCAACAAATGCTTAGATGTGCGTACGAATTCAGTCAGTGGCGTACGCAAGGGTGGGGACTAGGGTTTCAAACCCCTCCTATTCACTAAGAGATTTTTAATTTATAGCATATGCATTACCCCTCAGCTCTTTCATCTAAGTTTTTTTTTTTCAAATTTAAGCCCCTTTCACAAAAGTAGCCCGAATGAAACTCTGAAATTGTTGCGTGTGCTTACTAGACATTTTTTGTAGCCATGTGCTTATGGTCGAAAATTCGAGGCCGGCGTTGCTTCTATCGAGTCGTTGGTTCAAACCCTGGTGCCAATGAAGATCTACAGAACAAAGAATGTACCTTAAATCTTTAGAAGCTCAAAGTCCTCTCTTTAACGTGGTGTAGAAGTTTAGAGAGTTGGATATCAACTGAATTGTCATTTTCATCACTTGGTCGTGGCTCAAAATTACGAGCTCCGGCACCTGTAGTACATGTTGCTTCGTCATGCAGAGTTAAACAAAAAGAAACGAGTCTTATAGTAGTCGCATATGATGTTAACATCTGACTTGCTATCATGGTAAATACGCAATAGTGACTTTAATCCTGAAAGAAATGAATCGGTTATGACTGGAAATAATTTTCTATCGAATAATTATATCTTTAATGAAAATTTTATTTAATTAACACAAGGAGTAATGCAATTTGTTGTAAAAAATATTTATTATTGTTCAATTTGGGGAAGAGCGGAGACAATAGATTTATGAAAACTAAAGTATGACACATACTTGGGATTTCAAAGTATTTAAAAACCGTTGAAAAATGGTGTCAATAACAATACCACTGTTAGTTGTCGAAACATTTCGATTAGCGTTCATTTCGATCTTGAGTTCATCTTTCAGAAAAGCTATGAGTGGCTCAGCTTCTGGCAAACTGAAGTTAACAAAATCACCACTCAAAATCATGGGAAGCGAGTGATATTTTTTTTAGAAAGAGCAGAACCACCTTCCGTAAAAGTACAAAATGCAGGAAATCTTTAATTTTTTTAACGGTTTGATTAGGAGAAATGTATGCGACCACCAAAATGACAAGACTTGCTGGTATGTGCGGTAGGCGGGCGTCTTAATTGCTACTACAGTTGGACCCCAAGACGAGGGTAGCGAAGCGACACCGTCAAGCGCATGCTTAAAAATTAGAAATATTAGAGAAAATCAAAAATACCCGTTTACTTAATTAGTTAGTTTTTTTAAATCACAATTAAAAATATTATATTGACAGTGACAGGAATTAACCTCAAAGTATGAAAATGATACGCACTTAAATATTTATTCAAATAATTCCATATTACTTACTCCTATTTTTTTTAAGAATTATGAACTTTGTCAGACGCTTACCAAGAAATATAATTATTAATATATAGTTTACACAAAATAAATATATCCTCAGATTTCACACACGAGGTACCCTGAGACTTTGACAATTGAGCCTAAGAATCACAAGTTTATTCTGAATGAAGTCTAATAAGACTTGCTGGTATGTGCGGTAGGCGGGCGTCTTAATTGCTACTACAGTTGGACCCCGAGACGAGGCTAGCGAAGAGACACCCCAAGGCGCTGAATTGGTCAAATCAAACAGCGCGCGCTTCTCCCGACTTCCTGTTACGCATTTCCGTCCCTTTTCACGAAATCACTCCAACAAATATCCAGCAACTGAGAGTAAAGATGTTACACATCAAAAACAATCAACTATATAGGGCCTTTTATTCTAAATACACAGCTCACACACACACACACACACACACACAACACACACACACACACACACACAAACACACGCGTACTCAGCATAAACAACACTAAAAGTTAACATCTTTATTTGGAAGCATTATGCTTACCTTTTTTTTATTGAGAACATTTATAACCCCCTGCACTACAAAGTACCCCACGGGGGCTTACATAGAAAGTAAGCGTGAAGCACACATCACAAAGGATTCAACACAAACATCCATGCCTTCTCCGGGATTCGAACTCAGGCCCTACGGTACCGCAGTCAGCGTCACTAACCACTATACCGGGTGGTCGGCTTATTTCTACCTTTGTTTACCGTTTTTCAAAAAAAAAATTCGATTAAATATATAATTATCTTAAATTTTAACACCGGTGCACACAGAACATTCGATAAGCATTTAAAATAAACATGTATGTTATGTGCATTTTGCTTCTAAATGTCTTCTGAAGATTTTATTAATGAATTTAATATTTTATAGAAGGAAGTTATATGTATAATTATATGAGAAACAATTGTTAACAAAAATTTCGTGTGATGATTAATCTAGATACAGACACACACATATTGTTCGCATTACATCTATTGATAAATTTTTGACTTATTCACTTCCATGTCTATATCTAAAATCCATTATCACAAGCATCCTTCTTGATAATGTAAAATAGAATTTATAATTAATGTTTCCCAAGTAATAATAAAAAATAATTATAGAATGAAGCTCTTAAAAAGGAATTAGGAAAGGTTTTAAAAGGAATAAAATTGTCCGCATGAAGAAAATATATAGGCGAATAAGCTATTCCAGAAATCGACTGAAGAACACATTTTCTAGAAAATTAATGAATTTCTGACTATCTTGTTAATGACTTTTAGATAGTAATTAAAAGATTTAACGGAGGAAGTTTCTGATGTATTCGTTAATTTAAAAGTATTTAATTGAATTTTAAACAGGAATTAATTGAAATTTATCCGCACTTTGGTGTCAATTACTGGAAATTGTAATTAATTACTGGATTAATTGTAATTTCGCAGCACTTTGGTATCAATTACTAGCAGAAATGCTTGTCATAGGAAAGAACAGCCAGCTGAGCAATATATAGTGTTTGATTAAATATTTAATTGATTTACAATATTAATTTATCCTCAAAAATGTTATCCAGGTTTGGTAAAAATTTCACTAAATAGTTTCCAGAATTAGTAACTTCTTTAAAAAGTTAAAATTTGGGTTATACACACTATAAATATTAATTCATTTTTATTTATTAAAGAAGCAAGGAGTTTATATAAAATGGAATATAATATATTATCAAAAAAGGAAATAAATTACATAATTCTAGCAAACCAAATATACAAGCACAATAAAGACAAACAATAATTGCTGATTAACCCCTTTAGGATCGGCAAAAGGAGAAAGAAGCTTTTCCCCATGCCCGGACGTTCCGGAGTATATGCACGCATAGGACCGGGCGAATTTCCCTGTTATACCTAATTTCATTTAAAAATTCATATAAAATCTTTATTGCAATCAAATACGTAAAATTTACGATTTACTATCATTGATAATATCTGAATATACAATTCAAAAATTTTCGCTCGATTTAAAAAGAAAATGTCTTTGTTTTTATCAAAAAATAAAGTACTCTTTTTGCCATAATGATAAAAAAAAAAAAAAATAGACGTAAAACTTACAAAATACACTATCTGGCAAAATCCCAAACGATAAATTGAATCTCATATAAACTTGTTGTGGCTTGAACTGACACAAATATTTTAAATAACTGCTCTAATAGCCTTTTTTTTTCAATTCCTACTATTAGCTTACACTCTCTCTATATTTACATATTTATCTTGTTCAAATTTTCAATAATTAATAAAATATTTTCTATCCCCAATCAAATTCAAATAATTTTTTTAAAACTTGTAGTGGATGACACTTGATGTTAATATCGTTTTTTCAAATATTAATTCCTTAATTACCGGTTAAATAATTAAATTAAATTAATTACCGGTTTTCGATGCCAACTTAGATTCGTCTCCAATGCTGTAACAATGTAACTGTTAAAACAATGATAAAAGTTGGCGTCGAAAACCAGTTTTTCAGCCAAACCGGGTGTGCATTGTTACAACAATGCAGACAAATCATGCTCCTTTTTTGAGTTCCAGCTATTAGTTCCCTCACTCCCTCTATGTATATATATATGTATATATATCGTTCAAATTTTCAATCTATACAAATAAATAAAATAGAAGTGTCTGTTTGTAATTTCAAATTAGCAACCTTTTGCTAAATGCATTTAAAGGTATATAAGGTACTTATATCAAAAATTCAATTTTTAAATTTTTGTCTGTCTGTCTGTCGGTCTGTCTGTTTGTTCCGGATAATCTCAGGAACTTCTGGTCCGATTTTAAAAATTCTTTCCCCAATGGAAAGCTACATTATCAGCGAGTAACATAAGATATATTTTAACTCCATATTTCTACGGGAACGGGAACTATGCGGATAAAACATTGACGTTGCCAGTTGGCGCAAAATTATGCATTTAGTCAATAATGGAAATTTTAATAAAATTTTTTTCACACATTTGCAACAAATAACTGAAACATAGTGTAATTTAGCATCTTTACAAAAAGCAATTTTTTAATGTTTTTTTATTAAACGTCTAACGTTTATTACGTTACGTTTGTTAAATGTCAAACTCAAACTTCGAGAAATATCGCCAAGTTGGCTAATAAGTTCTCTATTCCGACAATCCCAGATATTTTAATGCAAATTTTCTCCCACTTTTTAAAGAGGGAAACGAAATAAAGTTTTAGAGCGAATTGCGCGTGCGTGATATTGAAAATTCTATGATGATATTAATTGACAGTTTCACAAAAAGTTTTGATTACTGTAGTAGTTTTGATTAGTTTTGAAAGTATTTATTACTTTGAATTTTCGGAATAAGTACAAAGACTACATAGCGGAAGATATTTTGCGACAAAAAAACAACCAAATATGCCTTTCAATGAACACATCTACCACGAAACGTAATAAAGGTTTTCAGAATGGTTGGGAAGAAGTTACATGATTTTGGAATGATTAGCCCTAGACGTGTCGACGGAAAGAGCTTCGATAATGAAATTGCTTGAGAACTAAACTACGATTTTATAGCGTTGCAACATCAGTAACAGAATTTATCCCTCAATTAACTCGAGAACAAAGTCACGTTTTCCAACAAGTGTTACGCAAAATAGAATCCGGTAGTGGTGCACTCTTTTTTCTCGAAGCCCCTGGAGGAACAGGAAAAACGTTTTTGCTAAACTTATTAATGACCATCAGAAAACCTAGAAGATAGCAGTTGCTGTGGCTTCTTCTGGTATAGCCGTGATTTTACTGATCAATGGTCGTACTGCACTTACGGTTTTAAAATTATCGCTTAATCTTGCATTTGAAGATTCACTCATCTGAAATTTCAGAAAAAATAGCTCTCAAGGCAGGATGCTTCCACAATGTGAGCTTTTAGTATGGGATGAAAGTACGATGTCTCACAAGAAAGCTGTAGAAGTGTTAAATCGGACTCTTCAGGATTTACGAGATAGTACAGATATTATAGGAGGAATGGTAGCTTTATTATATATTGGCTGGTGAATTCAGGCTTATGAGGAAAAGTTGAAAAATTCAGTCTGAAAACGAATATGAGAGTGCATCTTCATAATGACGAAGATTCGGAACATTATGCAGAGACGCAATAGAAAATCGGTTATGGATGTTTGGACGCAAATGTTGGAGGTTATATTTTACTTTCAGCGAATTTTGTAATGCAGGAGAAAATGATGTAAATCTTATTGCTCAAATTTACCCGGGCTTGCAAATACAATCATGGATAAAGAACAAAGCACTTCATATCCCACGGAGTTCTTAAATTCATTTGAACTTTCGGGTGTACCCTCGCATAAACTTAAATTAAAACTAATGTACCAGTTATGCAAAATCTCGATGCTCCTCGACTATGTAAAGGAACGAGGCTTTGAATCACAAAACTGATGCAGAATATACTTGGTGCCAATATTTGAACATATGTCATAAAAAGGGATAGTCTCATCATACCTCGAATTCCAAGTATCCCCACTGACCTACCATTTCAATTCAAACAAGTTCAATTTCCAGTTTTACTGTTGCTATTAACAAAGCTAACATTTCCGGTAGGAGGGGTGCATTTCGAAAAGCAATGTTTTCCCCATGGCCAACTATATGTAGCCTGATCGGTGTGTCCAATATGCCCAAATCATCACATATTTGCAATTGAAAGAAGAACATATAATATGGTATACAGTAGCATCTTAGAATAATATTCTGTTTTGAGTTCTTTTAAAGAGGAATTATATATTAAACGTAGATACTTTCGATTTTTAAAAACATTAATAGTTTAAGTTGTTGAATATTTGTTGTTAATTATTATAGTATATTACGTTTTCAGTTTTTTTAAACTAAGCTCAATTTTAGAATTTTTAAATTTTATTGGTTCCAGTCAAGCAATAAAAAAATTACTATATTATATTATTTACTTTCTAATGATAAGGATTACGACTTTGACAGTTATTTAAAGAGAGCGGAGCCGCGGGTAAAAGCTAGTCGTTAATAAAATACTTTCTATTCATCTATTCAAAGTAGGAATTGACTTAAATTTTTTTTTATATTACTTGTTTATTTTTAATTAATCATTATATATCTTATAGCTTTCTCTAGTGCACATTAGTATTATGTTTTCTGTTCTATGTTTATGACAACTCTGTTTGTGACAGCGACGAGAAAGAATCGTTTGTTCTTACTGAATTAAAAATGAATCAATAAGAACAAACGAATCTTTTTCGTTAGGAATGAATCATCACGTTTGTCCTATGAAGATCTGCTTTTTAAATGTCTTTGAGTAATAAAATTACTGTTGTAAATATATGAACAATTAATAAAAAAAGTTCTGAAACTATTATTATGAATGTATGATGCCCAATAAAATAGAGGCAAGGTAACGGATATGTGGCTGGCGTGTCATGAGTTCGAGCCCAGTACCTCTGAAGATCCGCCGTGTAGGGGAGCGATGCACGTAAAATCTGTCGAAAGCTCAAACGTCCTCCCGTTGGTGTGGTGTGGTAGTTTGAAGAGGGGGTGCCAGCTCAGGTGACGTCCTCGTCACTTGATCATGGTTCAAAATTACAAGGTCCGCTGCCAAGTGAGTGAATATTAACGTCGCACTGTTCAGCTACACGAGGGCTTTTGGCGACGGACCGTGGCAGAAATTCAGACCGCAATAAATCACGAACCTTAAAATGTCTGATTCTCTCGATAGATCCAAACATGTGCAGTTGTTTGCATTCATAAATATCGCGCATCTAATTAAGAAAAGTGGCCGCGGTAGCCAAGTGATCTAGGCATCGGATCGTGGCTAGCATGTCATGAGTTCGATCCCAGTACCACTGAAGACCCGCCGTGTAGGGGCACGATGCACGTAAAATCTTTCGAAAGCTCAAATGTCCTCCCGTTGGTGTGGTGTGGTAGTTAGGAGATGGGGTGCTAGCTCAAGTGTCCTCCGCGTCACTTGACCATGGTTCAAAATTACGCGGACCATCGCCAAAAGCCCTCGTGTAGCTGAAGAGTGCGACGTAAATATTCGCTCGCTCACTAGTGGTAGCAAATAACAGTGGAGAAGTCACTATTTATATGCGAAACTAGTTTTTAACTGACCTTTATGTCTTACAAGTAAAAATATCTAAAGAATATTTGTTGTTTGAAGACTATTGGAATGTTGACTATACTTCGTAGTGAAAAACAAACATGGATCAACAACTTGTTTGATTTGTCGTATAGATGTTATATTCAAAAATTTTCATTTTGCTCATCGCTACATCACTAAGAACAAATCTTTCAATTGTCTTTCTTCAAATCGAGGGGGCCGCGGTAGCCTAGTGGTCAAGGTATCGGATCGTGGCTGGCGTGTCATGAGTTCGAGCCCAGTACCACTAAAGACCCGCCGTGTAGGGGAATGATGCACGTTAAATCTGTCGAGAGCTCAAACGTCCTCCCGTTGGTGTGGTAGTTAGGAGAGGGGGGCGCCAGCTTAGGTGTCGTCCTCGTCACTTGACTATGGTTCAAAATAACGAGGTCCGTCGCCAAAAGCCCTCGTGTAGCTAAACAGTGCAACGTTAATATTCACTCACTCATTCTTCAAATCGAAATAAATCGACTTTCTTAAAAAAAAAAACTTTGCTTCATCAACAAAGTATTTTGTTGATGGTAATGTCACAAAATGCAAAAATACCTGTAAATTTTTATATATATATATATTGATAAACATATTAAATTGTTAAAGATAAACATATGAATTGATATGGAAATGGTTAGAGTGTTTATTAAATGCTTCCGATGAACTCTTTCATAAATTCGGTTATTTGTTGAGAAATTCTTTTGGTAAAATCAAAAAGTATTTGAATAAATTTGAGGCACAAGCAAGTCTGAACCAATTTTAAACAAATGATACTGATTTCAGTCTGGAATTAAGTAAAAACTTGCTGCCATTCTGCTTCCACTTGCTTCTGTGCTGCCATCCTGCGCTTGATAAGATAATATCGGAAATAGAAATAAAAGAGGCTTTGCCAAAAGAAAAAAAGTATATAAGTAAATGGCAGCTTTGTTTTCACGACAGTAGAATGCAAACAATGGGCTTGGGATCATCCATGAAGGGAAATCGAAAAATTACCCTATGAATTGGTAAAAAATGCATTAAATCTATTTTTTTTGGTGAGTTGAGTTTGACAGAGTTTTTAATATAGTTTAAAAATAAAATCTATAATTATAAGTTTTAATACTTTGATCAATTTTCCTCTTTTTAAATTTCCTTGATCTCATAGCGCCCCCCCCCCCATTAATCCTCATGCTGTGGCCCGCGTGAAATATTTACCATATGTATGTGACCAGGGGAAAAGAACATTGTATACCCCTGATCAAGATGGTTGATTTGAAGCTTGGAATCCTTGAAACCATTTTGGTCTATTTTTTTTGCTAAATAATAATTAGAAAATGTAGGCATAATGTTAAAGAATAATTCCATTTCAAAATGGATTCTTTTCTTATTAATAAAAATAGGAATCAAGAACCAAAGTGTATTCAAATAATAAAGTTATTTAAAATAACTTAAATACAATCGATTTAATGTCACAGGGACTTACCCTTTTTAGCCAAGCACGGACACCACAAACCCGAGATTTTCAGTGATCTTTTTCTTTTCCTTAGAGCATTTGGCAAACGCAATTATTAAAAACCCAGGATACGATAGTGATCCTTCCCTATTATCGACCTTCTTTCTCGACATCCAATTTCCCCTCTACTTTAATTGTTTAAGTCTAGATCATAGTTACACATTTAAAATTTTTCACAGTATTCGAATTATTGTTTTGATTTTTCACAATTCCTACTATTAGCTCTCTCTCTCTCTTTCTCTCTCTCTATATATATTTAATTATATATCTTATGTGTTCAAATTTTCAATCGTTAATAAAATACTTTCTATTCATCCACACAATCAAGTTCAAATAAATGTTTTTAAACTTGTAGTAGCACTTGATGTTAATACAATTTTTTCAAATACTAATTCATTAATTAAATTAATTACCGGTTTTCGACGCCAACTTAGATTCGTCTCCATTGTTGTGACAATATAACTGTTAAAACAATGACAAAAGTTGGCGTCGAAAATCGGGTTTTCAGCCAAACTAGCCAAACCGGGTGTGCATTGTTACAACAATGAAGACAAATCATGCTCTTTTTTCACAATTCCTACTATTAGTTCACTCTTTCCCTATATATATATATATATCTGGTTCTAATTTTAAATCGTTATAAAATACTTTCTGTAGGTCCATTCAAAGTAGGAATTGACTTAATTTTTTTTATATATTACTTGTTTATTCTTAATACATTGAGTAACAAATATAGTTTGATTTTCATTTTATTGCGCGTTAATTTGTTTTCTGTATTTTTTTCCATATTTCATTTGCATATATTTTTGCTTTGAATAACACCATATAGGTTTCATAACCCAAATTCATATCATTGCTCTTTTACCGTTTCATGTCTTACACCATAACACCCTGCAATCATTTACTCACTCACATAATATTTGAAGAAACAGCTCACAATCCTTCTGTTCCTTATTATCTTAGAAACTTAAATAATCTTGGCAATTCTTTGACTAATTATTCTCAACACACAAATATAAGCTGAATAGCTTTTACTTCATTTATGTTTATCAAATGGATATCCAGAGAACTTTTCTTATTTCATCTGAAGGATCAGCTCACTCAAAGGGTTTCAAGCTACAAACCGGCCCTCCGAGAAGACAATTTATTGATACACAATAAAAAACTGACCCCCCCCCTCCGTTACAATTGGAACTACCCAAGCAATTTTTAAGAAGAGGTGAGAAGTATACAAAAGACAAGTACCATACAAAAGAGGCCCCTCACCGTATATTAAAGTCTAAAGAAAATATGAATATTCTTAAAACAAAACAAAATAGATTAGACTCGAAAGTGTTCTTGGATAAGTAACAAAAGTACATATAGGGAGTATCCCTATTTGTAGGGATACTCCGAACAACCTACTACACTTAAGAGTCAAAACATTATGACCACCCCTACATTTTGCAATGAACTCGCCTGGATGACGGGGAAGGCACGTGATCAGGTGGAAGTGGTATTTAACTGCTGCTCGAGAGTCTGAAGAATCATTCTTTAACTTACTTCTGTGTGTGATGGGAAAGGCTGCGGATCTAAGAGACTTTGATAAAGGGCAGATTGTAATGGCTCGGAACAAGTATTTCCGAAACTGCACGACTCGTGGGTTGTTCGCGATCTACAGTTGTTAGTACTTATGCAAAGTGTATGAATGACGGTGAAACCAGCAGTAGACGACATGGTGTTGGACGTCCACACGCTATGAAAGCAAAAGTTCGTCGGAGACTGTCTTGCATTGCGAAGCAAAACCGGAGCCAGACAGTGGCTCAGCTTACAGCCCAATACAATGCAGGGCCAAGTAGAATAGTATCGGAGCACACTGTTCAGCATACACTGTTGGATATGGGGCTACGCAGCAAACGTCCCAGTCGTGTATAAATAGGGAGTTTACTCCATACAACCTGTAGTAGGGAGTAAAAAGGTCTTGAAGAAAAGGCCCAAGAGATTAAATAAAATGAAGATCCATACTTTTTCCTCGCTCTAGACAGCTATCACACAAATACGTGAAGAAACATTTGAGCAAAATAGAGTGTGTAGAACCTCACAGAGAAGGAAGAAGAGCGCAGCGACGAATATGTATATCATGCATACAGGAAAGAAGCTCCAACGACCGAGAGAATTTTTCTATACTTTTTTTATATTCTTTTCATTTGTATATTAATGTATCCCACTACGTTCGGAACTGTTATTTTGGAAAGCCTATAAATGGATAAATTTTATATATGGTGTCACTTAGATTAAAATACATGCATAAAATTGTTTTAAGAATATTATTACAGTAAAAAATTATTTAAATGCAATATTTTGGCAAAAAATGAGCATAGAATTACTTATTTTCAAAACATTCTCCTTTTATGGAAAATATTTCTATTATAATATTTTTTTATATATAGCTCAGACTCCTAGTGAACTAGGAGTTTTGAAATATATAACTTATAAGTGGATTTTTATCCATGTTTTAATACAACAGAGTGGAGAAATTTTAAGAAAAAAAAAAGCACCGATAATTATTTCAATTGGTAGTAAACAGAGTAATGTGAATAAAATAAAGTAAGAGTGTAAGAAAGTAATGTGAATTTTTCAAAATTCCTAGTTCAGGTCCTCTGGAGAATTCTTGCCCTGTAGGGGAGCGAAGCACGTCAAATCTGTCGAGAGCCCAAACGTCCTCCTGTTGGTGTGGCTTGATAGTTATAGAGAGGGGGTGTCAGCTCCTCGTCAATTGACCATGGTTCAAAATTATGAGATCCGTCGCCAAAATCCCTCGTGTAGCTGAACAGTGCGACGTTAATATTCACTCACTCACTGGAGAAATCTTTGCATTATATAAGCCAAATATTATTATTATAGAAGCATTTTTCTTCAAAGGAGAATGTTTTGAAAATAGGTAATTCTAAGTTCATTTTTTGTCAAAATATTGCATTTTAATAATTTTTTATTCTAATATTCTTAAAACAATTTTAAACATGTATTCTAATCCAAGTGACACTAATCCATTTATAGGCTTTTTTTTAAATCATTATTCCGAACGTATTCAAATACCTTAAATATATTAGGTAACACCATATATTGTGTGTCGAAAAACATTATCCACATCTTTTTGTGCCCTATATTGTTGAGCATTCTTCGTTACATCTTCTATTTTTGATAAATGAGAGTAAATATATTGTGTATTCGAGGGTTTATATTTTCGGACGGGTACACTTAAGGTCATCTTGTTGATTTAAAACAATCTAGAAAATACTTATCAACTATATTATCATCTCTATCGATATCGGTTAAGTCGTCTGTATCTATATTCGTTTCTACACTATATTCTTATATGTCACTATCAGCATCAAACTAGGCATCAGACTCATCTTCCGTTAGCCTACTTAATTCTAGTTCCCAGTATCACTCGTTTTCCAGATTTAATGTTTTTGTGAAGTACACTTGGATCTGAAACTATGAAAATAGCTGTTAAGAACAATTAAAACAATTATATTTAAAAGTACTGAATTAAATCACTTTAAAAATAATTTACCTTCGAAATCGAATAAAGTCAGGTGATCTCGGCTAAACTCTAGTGGAACACATTCACAAATAACCTCTACCTTTTTTCTCTTGCACCGAATAGAAATTGATGATATGTGTTGTGGTTGTTTCTTATCCCAATTGACCGACAGAAACATCTAGATCAAGTCCATGAACCCGTGCGTTTTTAAACACTGAAGAACTGTAGCAGGACTTGAAAGCAGCTGGCTCTTACGGCAACCAATACAAGTAAAGATGTTGGCAGGAGTGGCTTGGGTCACATTGTAATTCGGACAAGGACTTAAGACCATACACATGCCGTTAAGCTCGTGTATGTCCACTGCGAAGCCTAGCAAGAGTAGTTTCATCTCGCCTGTTGCTTGTCCCAAGAAAAGCAACACCAGGATGTCTTCCTTCATACCACCATTCCTGTACAGAGCCTGCCTCCAAGAGGAACTGATATCTTGTTTGACCCGGGTAGCAATTTCTGAAAAAGTAAGGCAGCCACCATGAGTAGAATCTTTATGGCTGTCCTCACGGGCCAAACCCTCTGCAATCTCGTTTCCGTAGACATTCACGTGTGATAGTACTTACTGAAAAAGATCATAACATTGTCACTCAAAATAGCTGGACAATACTGGTTGTCGTTCTGTGGCCATGCCTCCACCATTCAGATAGAAGCTGAATAGAGCTTCGACTATCACTCAATATTCAAATATTTGTATTGACACTTTCAGTTAAGCAAAATTTCAAAGCCTCCTCAATAACTAAGAGTTCTGCCTGAAATACTGAGCAGAAGTCAGGAGTTCTCTTACAGATCCGAATACCATTCAACTTTTTGATGAAAATTCCACTTCCCAAAACAGCGCCTACACCCATGCTGACATCAGTATATATCTGTAATGTGTCACAGGGACTTTACGAATAGTCTCCAAAGCAAGCTGCCTAAGATACTGTGGATGATGAGTGCCCTTGTTAGTGTATGAGGATAATTCGATAAGTATTATATGTAATTAATAGGAATTTAGATGGCAATACAAGGCAGACAATCTGTTTAAAAATAGTAAATAAAAGAAATGCGTTTGATATCTTTGCGAGCTCTGCAGCAATAATGAAAGACTGTCTAGGAGTATGTTAATTACCACTGTGAGCTTTGTATTGGACATTTGGGCAGCGACATGCAATATTTATTTGACTTCTATAACGCTATTTGACGCTTCTAGATACACTTCAATAAACACTGAATGTAGTGGTAGCCTGGTAAACAGAACAATGAATCGCAACTAATGATCAGTTTCGATTTCCATAGACCGTTATGTGCATAGGTCAGTGCATGTTAAACCTGTCTAAGTTCAAAGTCCTTACACTGACCTGACATGAATGTAAAGAGCAGTGGCATAACGGAGAATATTAGCCCCCCCCCGCTGCAAAGTCAGGTATTGGGGCTCCAAGCTAGATCTTACAAAGGGACTTACCCGGACACGGAGATGCAAACTTAAGGATTTCAAGTGCGGTAACGCAACCGAACTCGGCGACGCCATTGAAGGACCCGGAGAAAGTTGACTTTTCTTCGTAAGAGTTCGTGTCCCTGGAATCTCGTTACGAGGAGATAGAGACGCTGTTCCCGTAAGAGCACGGTCGCTGCTGCCGTGTCCGCCACCGGCCTTTGAAAAACCGAGAGAGAGAGTGTGATTTTCGTGCTGGTCCGTGCCCACCAGGTCTCCAAGTTGAACAGCCTCTAGTCTCTAGAACAATGTACGTAAAAGAAGTCGGCAAGCTTGATCCGTAACCTCGGGAAAAGGATTGGCTCTTGTGTTTTCATCCCTGAGGAACTCTTTACCCGAAGCTATATTCTATTGTGGGGACTGATGCTTCGCGTATTGGACCCTGCGGCGGAGTTTTAGTGAACAAAAAAGGGTCCCCCCCCTCCTCTAACAGAAACGGAGTGCCGCGGGATACTGCCACAGGCCCAAAGCCTGACAGACTTGACGTCAGTTAGGCTTTGGGCCTCCTAGAATCCTGGCCCCTCCGCGACGCGGGGGGATACGTTACGCTACTGGTAAAGAGAGAGATGAGGCGACACTCAGGCATGTGTGTGCTGGTGGTGATTCATAGTTAAGAGGCCCAAGCCATTTTTCTCACATTGTAAGACACACCGCACGCAAACACGCACACACACGCACACCACGCACACATGTACTCACACCACACACACATTAATAAGCCTACCACCACCAACAAAAAACAAAATCAACCGGCACCTTTTGTTACCTAACGGTCAAGGTCACAAGCTCAAGGCTGGTGTTATTCATGATGAATCCTGGTTCCATTAAAGACCTGTAAAGAGAGGTAATGGAGGTTAAAAGATATTAAATGGAATTAAGCCATATATTTCTCGCTTGGTATAATGAGGAAGTTTGTAGAGGCAGTTATCACACACAACTAAGGTATATCGATTTCATTGCTAAATTTATATGTCAAAGTTACGAAGTTCATCTCCCTTGTTCTTATGCAACGTAAATTAAAAATTTACAAGAAGTGAAAGTTTGGAGAGAGGGTTGCCAGCTTAGGTACGATTCTCTTTATTTAAAAGTGATTCAGAGTTACAGGTGTGCATCGCCAAAAGATGTTTCTTCAGAGTGCGATGTAAATTAAAATCAAATGAAATCAATCCACTAAATTGAATAAGTTTTTCGATAGTATAAAAATTATTTATAATTTTATTATCCGTACAACAAATTTTCTTAGTACCTTATTAAATTTCCTTAGTTCCTTAATTATTATTGTGGTAAAAATGTTACAGAAAGTCATACATTGCATTTTATCGAGACTATTTGCCCATAAAAAGTTATAACTTTGAGGTACAATATATCAAAACCACGTTGAAGGCTTTACATCAGCGTTTCTCAAACTGTGGGGTGTGCCTCCCTAGGGGGGCGTGATAACTATACGTAGGGGACGCGAACATATCGAGAAGTCGAAAATAAAAGATAATTAAAAAAATTATTGTTTTACTGAAAAAAAAACTCTTCTGACACATTTGCACTCATATAATATATTTATAAATATATCACAGTACTGCACAAGGTATTTGATAATTAATTTATCAGTATAAGATAAGAACAAGTTTAATAATTACTAGTGTGACTTTTATGGACTTGTCATATAAAAAATATAATACTTTTCTTTATAATTTGTCTACAGTTTATGATTAAAGTCGTGTTGTAGCTTGTACGGAGTTATTGTACGGAGGGAGGGGGCGCGATGAAAATTATGATTGAACATTGGGTCACAAACAATGAAAGTTTTAGAAGCACTGCTTTACATTACTAATACTCGTATTTAGAATCGAACTTACCAAGATTTACAACTGTTTTTAAAATAGTAATTTTTTTTAAAGAAATGAAACGAATATGTTTTTAATAATACGTAACAAATTATACAAGCAGAATAAAAGGAAAGGCTATAGAACAAGTTAATGTGTATCATCATAAATTCAATACCAATTGTATTTGACCAAATGTAATAAAAAGTTTTTTTACTGCGTGAGTGGATGTATGAGATCAAGATTTTTCATAAATAAATCTTGTGCACATAAGATACTGATTGAGCTAGGGATGGGCAGACTTTTCCAGGGAGCGGACTCTTTCTAATTTTTTCAAGGAGTTGCGGTCCACCCAGTGTCAGTGGCGCACACAAAGGATGGGGAAGGGGTCCACGGGTCCCTTCATTTTTTTCTGATTCATTATAGTCTCATGTATATAATACGTAAAATGTATTTAAGTATTTGATATTAGTAATTTTTTATTTATTAATGTTAATTATTTATTCAGTAATTTATTTTTTGTTGTTTTTTGCTCCTGACAATCGACAAAATAAAAAAAAAATATGTTTGACTGCCTATTAGGGTATGATACAAGAATGGTAGACCTTCAATTCTCGACCCCTTCCCTTTAAAAATTCTTGTGTTCGCTACTGCCCAATGTCGTAGGTGTGGTGAGGTAAGGAAAAGTCTACTTATCTACAGAACTAAAATAAAAAAAAACAACACTTTTAAAACCGTGTTTAAAGCAAAATGCAAGTTTCAAACTAAAAAATAATTATCATGAAACAATTCAAAATACATTAAAAAAATAAAGCATTTTTATCTAAAGTTAGTTTTTGTTGTTATAGTCATAGAATGCTTAGTCTGCGTAAGACCAACCAAACTTGAATTATCCGTATATAATTACTGACGTAAAATTTTCAGGCGGTCACCACAAAATGTCTTGGCGGTCCACCGGTCAATCACGATCGACGTAATGCCAACCCCGGGATTAAACTTTTTATATTTTTCCAAAAAGTTACAATAACAAAATATCTTTTAACTATTGTCCATTCATCATTTTATTTCTACTACTAGTCTCAGTACACATGTTCAATGCAATACTTAGAATGAAGCATGAAAAGTAATAAAAACACTTTTACACAGACACGTGATTAACAACTTGGAAACCACATGTCACATACAACACAGTTTAAAATGATAGAAAGTAGCAAAAATATAACTTTTTGAATGATACAGCAGTCTTATTTCTAACTATTAAGAGACGGAAGGAAGATTACATGTGCATTGGTAAAGCACATTCAGTGATTGGTTATTCGAATGCTCTGCCTGTAGACATACAAACGTAAAGAAAAACTTAATGTAATAAAAAATATTATTTTTACTGCGTGATCAACTGTAACTTCTAAAGAACCAGTAAGTAAAAAATATCTAATTTTAAACATTTTAAGGCATATAGTTTTGACATTAACAGATTACTAATGTCAAATTAATAGATTGTTAATGTTTTTTTCAGTCTCATGTTAGTGTTAAGTAATAGAAATATTTATCACAAAGGGACGGATGTAGGTCATATTGGCATTTACGTTATCGAAGGACCGTCTTTCCGTTCTGACATTCGGGATGGGTGATTCATCAGTTTTGTTTCTTTACTGGCGCAGTTTTTGTTTCGGGATTTTGTTGTGATCACAATCAATCTTGAAGAATAATTCAAAGTATATCCAATATTCTTAGTAAAAAAATAAATTCTAATAATATTTTAAAAAACTCTCACAAAAAATGATAATTTTTTTTTATTTCCTATTTTTTTTAAAATGTTTTTGTGATATCTTTCATTTTTTTTTTTTGATGTTTTTTTTAAAAAGAAAATCTAAAATTCCTATCTACCTCCTAAAATCTTGAGCTGGTCAAATTAACTAAGAATAGCGCAGCGGATTTTTTGTCTGAAATTATCAGAAAAAAAGAATATGTGAAATTCAATTACGAACTAAAAAGCATTATAGTTGTTAGAATTTTATAAGTAATGCTCAGCAAAGAAAAAAAACAGGCAACATTTTTTTATATGTACTTGTATAATGATTTAGTATATATATAAGTATTAGATTATAGTGATCACTTAAAGAATACATTAATATAATTTCAAGAAGGAAAAAAGTAAACAAAACAAACAATAATTAATGTGCATAGTCTTTATTTTCTATTCATGTATTCACAATGGGCTCAATTCATGTGACGTCATTGTCACATGGTAAAAGCAATCATGTGTTTCCAACTAATTTATTCATGCGCTTCGTTGTTGCCAACTTTTGATCTTTTCAGAAACTTTCACTTAAAAAGTACAAATTTGTCAACAAAAATAACGCACATAGGAAGACAAAGGGCATTTTATTTATAAATACATGCATAAAATAAGATTTATTTTTAAATTTGAAAATCTTTCTGAGAAATTTTTTTAGTAACATTTGAACATCTATACCTTATTATGAAATTTGAAATTTTATCTAAATTTTACAAATAGAACAAGTACAATGAGTTTTTTTTGTCTGTTTTGAATTCAATGGAGATCACGTGTTTGTCTTTATCACGTGACCGTCATTAATTGAGAGCCCATTTAAAATCATGTTTAATAGCAGTTTATAATAAATAAATTAAATAATATTATTTCTTCTAATTTATTCTTTAGTTATGTTGACTTCAAATTTCATTAACTAATTTTAAAAAAAATATTTCAAGGGAAATGGAATGGACAAAATTCACTTCTTTGATTCTTTTGATATTATGCATAAATAAAAGTATCTGATGAGGGCAGAAGTAAAGTATCTTACTAAATAAATATAAAAACTTTCAATTTTAAATCTTTTAACTTAAAACTTTTAATTATTTAATTTTTTTTAATTATCCGTTTTTTTTCTTCTTATTTTTGTTATAATCCTTGTAAGTTCAATGATTTTGAAGCTTTGAGTGTTAATCTCTGTTCTCGTAGCTTAACCTTAAAATTTTCTATTCTAGACAGAACTCTCATTGGGAAAGTAGAATTTGTGTTGATATTAAATATCTCTCTGTGTGTCTAATACCGGTTAATTCAAAAATAATGTAACCATTTTCAGAGCATCATAAATTTTTATTGAATAAAGATATTTACTTGAAATTTTCAATGTGGCTTACTTTAGCATAGTAGCGCTTAGGCCAAACCAAAAGAACCTTTTCGAACATTTTGGTGGGAATCTTTCTAACTTCTTTGATTGCTTTCTGAAGCCTTTGAAAGATTCTTACATCTATTAATTGCATCTATTTAATTGTTTTTTTAAGTATCCCCATAAGCACAGTCCCAAATAGCGCAGTCTCCAAGGAGCACAGTCGAGGGTGATAGTAGCTATTTCTCAGAAGGAAGAAATTTTTTTTTTTATCTTTCAGCTATTTTATAGCTGATTTTGCATTATGATTTGATGCAGAATCTTGGTTAAAGTATAAACTTTCCCCGAAGGTAAAGACATTTATCTTCTTTGATCATATGCTTCAAAACCTTTTTCTGATAGTATTTTTTTCTCAATTTTAGCCTTTAGTTCTACTAAAAATGGTTTTGTTAAGCCTTGAGAGGACATTCCCATCCGTAAGAAAACACCTGGCGACTAACTTGCCGTTTGCAAAACAGCTACGTCTTTGCAACGCTTTTTGCGTGAAATATGTTGTATTTTTGTTGTACCAGTTGTAAATAGTAGATGAAACAGTGTTTCATCATAAGTTATCCATGTTTTGTATCTACCTTTGAGTAACATTAAATACAGAAGCCATATGAACGCTTTCTTCGTTTTTCTAATATCGTTGAAGACGTTTGATGGCGGACAAGTTTATTCACTTTTTATAGCCATTTTTTTTATCTGACGACAAACTTTCAATTGCAATACCTGCAGTTTCTTTGCAAAAGTTCTTTGAGGTGGAGGGCTTTTTACAGCGATAAGTCTTTTCAGTGTTTCTTTTTTTTCTTTTTCATTAAGGACTTCCTTTCGTTCCCATTTTTTTTTTTTTTTTTTTTTTTTACTGGAGCTTTTGATTGCCAGCCAAATTTATTTCTTTTCGAAGTTTCGATAGTAATCCATTAGAAAAATGTCTTTTCTGGTTTTTAAATGCTTTATTTTTTTTTACAGAATTTGAACAACAATCCTTCAAAATCTTTAAAATTTCGTTCCGGGTTGGAGGATTTAATTTCGGTTCCATTTACTCCCACTAATAAAAATGATTAGATAAATAATTTAAATGTTTCATTTTTAAAATAAAACCGGTAATAAAACGATTGAAATTCACCATAAATAGTTATATGCTTTTAAATTGGTTACACTAATTTTGAATCAACGGGTAAATTCAGTATTCATAGTTCTTATAACACTGCGTGTGAACAATGCTATGTAAGCTTTTTGGAGCTTTCTCTCCATTTTTTAAAACCTAAGAAAATAAAACCAATACCTGTTATTGTAAATGGAAGATTTGCAATGATCCTGGTTTTTGGCAGCTGTCTGATTGCTTTTTTAAACAGTTTCAAACTATATTTTTGACAAACTAAACTTTTCTGTATCACACTTTTAACTGATTGTCTATTTTGAGAAGTCCAGAATTTAGACCTAATCTTGGCGGGGTTTTTCCTTGGTCGATAAAAAATGTTATTTTGTTCTTTAACAATGATCAGCTTTGTAAATTTAAAATCGTTACGAAGCACACAGCGTGGACCTCTGTAAATATTCATTTTCTTATCTTCATTTGATACTCAACAAATCATTATTGTCAAGAAATGGGACTAATTTAAAAAGGGGAAATTCTTTGGGAATTGATTCTCCTGTTTCAATGTTCCGAAATTGTAAAACCCAATGTTTTGTTCACATTTTATTCAGTCAATTTCCGCACACTAAAGTTCTTCTATTATAAGATAACCTGCAACCATTTACTTATTTTGAACGAACCTTTTAACTTAAACTTTTTTATATTAATAATAAATATTTTAATTAGTGCAGTTATTCCGTAAGGGACTGTAACGGATGTCCCTTGACATCCATAAGTGATTGAGAGTTAGAATGCATACTAGCCATAATCGAAACAAATATTATTTATTAATCCTTTAATAAGTCTCACAAACCCAGGCAAGGAAATGCACTTCCACCTATAAATAAGTATTGGAGCAAAAGCGAGGAAGACGAGATATTTAATATTTAATTACGGATTGAATCACTTATTTTTGAAACGTTTCAGTAACATCGTTCTAAATAAGCTTAATTCCGTTCTCATCTATTCAACGTCTAGTCAAAATCAATTTAATTCAAATATATATATTATTGACTAGGTTGTCAAATATCAATCTTAAATATTAACTAATTAATCAACGAGGCAATTTCAACTAGCATTCTACTATTTTACGTTATATAATCACTAACTTCTATCATCTAAGTTTACTAACCCCTCATTCTGTCGAATCAAAAAGTTAATGCTTAAATATTAGCCCTGATTTATATATATACATAAATCGAATCTTCTTCTTCGGGAGAAAGTTTTCAGTAGAACAGTATTTTAAGTGATAAATTTTCTCCCAACAGAATTAGTAGGGCACGCCCGTGTTACAAGCCTTTACCAGACAAATATATTTACAAAATAAATTTAAGTATTCTACTACACATTTATTTTATATAGTTATTACCAAACTAATTTTCTGTTTTAAGATCTATGTTTTGAAATTTTTAGTTCCCCTTATTAATAAACCTTAATTCTGATGGATGACTCAGCAACGGTGTACTGTGCCTCCACAAATGGTTCATAGTTAGGCATCTGCAAAATTTTCTCAGACCTTATAGTTTTCCTTTTCTGAATAATGAAACCAATTGCTGGTATCTGTCGAAGATTAAATTTCTTCTACCCTGTTTTTTTAATAAAAATTTTGTATCTTCTATTCCCCCCCCTTATTAAAAACAATACAACCATCAAAACTGTCCAGAAATAACAGGTTTATTAAATTTAAGGTGTTTACATACTTGATGTAACCCATCAAGTCTGGAAGAAAATAAAGCTCCTAATATATATATCGAGTCTTGACTATTAAACTTTATTACCGAGCTTTTCTATAGAATACGGTTACATACACTACGCATAATGAATTCTCAAAGATGAATATCAAAAGAAGTAAATTTATAATTCAAGTTTAAAATAATGTCCAGAAATTAAGAGACATTCTAAGTCTTCAACTTCATTTCACTACAACGGCAACTTGTAATCCAGTGATGATGGCAGTTCGTCATATCATTCTAGACCTTGATTTTAGAGTTTTCATTCAATATACTTCGTTTTTATGATGAAAAATCTCAGAAAAAAGGATTATAGGCAATAAACGCTCCTAAAAAGTTTTATCTTTTTTGATCTAATTCTGCTTTTTACAAATTTTGAAGGCTCTCTTAGATTGAAAGAATAATTATCCGGATCTAGGTCCAGATCAGATCCAACTCCTTGGACAAAGAATGAAGTCCCATAATTGAAACTTTTTTCTTTACTGTTAGTGAATTTAACATTTTTTTCTTTACATCTCTCGAAACTCCATGGAATTGGTTTTGCATTTTCATAGAATCATGTTAACACTTTTAAGAATTCAAACACTCTTAAAAGACATAGGTCAGCAATTCTCAAAGGGGTCTATATCGACATCCAGGGGTCTATGACAACAACCTGAAAGGAATCCATGTCAGCGAAAAAATTATTTGGGGGTTCATGAGGTGCAAATGGGAGGGGGTCTATGATAGTGCCCCCTTTAAACAAGATCGTGACTTTTATTTTAAAAGAAAATTTAATGAAGTTGAAATCAGATTTACCGATTTAACAGATTTATTTACTAAGCTTAATGAAGTTAACTTGCAGTTATAAAGCTACAGAATAAAATTTCTTAAAACAGGGACCATAATTTCAACGTTTTTTTTTTACTTTGACTGACACAAAGTGCGTATTTGGGCTTGGGGCCCAAACCTGAGTTAGCAGGGGGGTCCTAATAATCTTCGTTACGTCACTGAATGAATCTGTAATGTTTCCATCTCTGAACATTTTAATGATATTTTAGATAATTTTTTTGCTCTTAAGTTTTACTCACTCCCATCATCAAACATAGAAAAAATTATATCTGGCGATTTACAAAAAATTCAACAATTTCCGCTTTAACATTCTGCAGAATAATCTCATTTCTATAACCATTTACAACTGAATTTGAAACAGTAAGTTGAATTTCCTTAAAATGCATTTCTGGAGCTTAATTAAATTTACATTTTTGGAATTTTTTAATTTAAAGTAAATAACACGATTATATATCGACCTCCGCAAAAAAAGCACTGCCTTAATGTATGTGTGTGGGATTGAAGCAGAGATAGTGAGAGAGAATAATTTTTGTGAAAGAGGAGAAAAGAAAGAAAGATAAAAAACAGCTGAAGATGTTCCCATTTAGTTAGGTAATCTCAGTTTCCATAAACGATATGAAATAAATTTTGATTAATAGAATTAAAAGCATAGGAGAATGTCAAAGATAACGGAAGTTGTAGCAGTTAAATGAATCACAGGGAACATGAAAAGGAATAAATATTGTTAGACTTTTTTATTTATTTCAGCAGTAAAATATAATAGGCAATTGGAAGATCGATTGCGATAAAATTTTTTGATATACATCTATTTTTTGTCTGAAAATTAGTTGTTAAAAATTAAATCAAAACTGAATGAAATTTAAAACAATTTTTTTGTTTTGTTTTTGCTTTTTTAACATTTCTTCAATTAGATAAATCTGGATTTATGTAGAGACAGTTATCTGTACACACACACAGAAGAATATATACAATTTTAAATATATTTTTCTCTTGCATATGATAGCTACCCTAAGAATGTAATAGCTGCTTATAAAAATTTTATTCTATACTTTTTTCCCCATAACAATTCTTATAAATTGTTTTTAAAATTTACTCTACATTTTCCAGATAAAACTTCAGCACTTAAGTGTATTTCCAGTCTAATATATATAACTTAACATAACTATTTACTTCTTTCATCTGATTTTTTATAACAATAAACACCTGTGTGTGTATACTCTAACACTACACACTAAAACTATAATAGAGGAGATTTAAAACTATAAAAGATGTCTTGAATCCTTTCTGACAAAGCTCCCAACTAAATATACTTTCTACAGACACTGCACATGTGGTTTAATATAGATAAAGCTAAAAGAACATCTAAATCTGTATCTACTCTGATAAAATTTGTGAAAGTCAGCAAATGTTTTACCTATCTCGAATATACTGAGCTACATATCTAGGTAGCTGAGAAAACACAACCTTCACTTTTCTCTGCAAGAAGGAGAGGGTAAGTAGATAAGTACTGTTCTTATATTGGTTAAACTTAACTTTCTTGTTACTAATGGTTACGTTTAAATTTATTTTTCAATTGCATTTATAAGAAGGAATTGCATTCCATTAAAGTTATTTAATTTTCAGCAAATTAATCTTATTGATAATTAGAATATTTCTGCTGCTTTAAGGAATTTGTTTTAGTGATTATATTGAGGTTTTAAGTTGGATTTGGCTTGAAGTATTATTACAAATTCAAATCACTACTTTGATATCAGGGTGTAACTATATATACACTTTGTAAGGCTTTAGGGGCAACTTAGGGATGATAAACTAGTCTTTCTTATATAATATGTTGTTTAAAGTGGAAGAAACTTCTTTCCAATCGAAATGTTTTTTAATATTTAATTTTATAACATTAAAGTAATTTAAGGTAATACGTAAATGAATTAACGCTTTTTTGAAAATATTGACATGTTTAAAAAATTCTTCTACTTATAAATTTTAAAAAAAACACACAAAAATGACTAAGAAAAGAGAATTCGGTATAAATAAAAAAATACTGTTATTCAGTGATAATTGGGATGTATTCAGACACGAAACATTTATTTCTAAGAATTTTGCCTAGTGATAAAATGTATCGTATTCAATTGATAATTTTTAAACCCTTTATATGGTTTATTCTATATGGATAATCGTCACATAGAAATTTCTTACTGTTGTAATCTATGAGAGTAGCAGCAATGTTTTGATTAGAGGTTGTGAGCTTTGAGGACTTTGGTATACGATTTATGTTTTTAATCATGAGTTCGACTTCGGATTCCACCAAATACTGTAGAGAAAAGTAATTGGAAATAATAAGTGTTAACGAGAACTATTGCTAACAGCTCCTGTTCAAACTTAAAATGACTTTAATTCGTGCTAAAGAATCGTAATTTACACATTCCTTCCTTCCTCACTGACTCGACAACCCAGGATGGACCTTGGCCTGCTCAAGAAGTCTTTTCCAGGCCAACCTTCTTCTTACTAGTTTCCTCAGTTTTTAGTTCTCACAATTCGAAGGTTTTTTTAGGCCCTCAATCCCTCTTTGGCTTGCTTTTTCTCCGTTTGTCAATTGATTGGTCATTGAAGTCTTTTATTGGTGTGGTCTTTGTCTATTCTGATAACATGGCTTGCCCATTTAATTCGTTGTACTTTAATGAAGTCAACGATGTCAGATTCTTTATATGAGTGATAAAGTTCTAAGTTTGACGTTCTTCGCCATGGCCATTTTTTTGAATTCCCTTAAAAACAATTCTTAAAATCTTCTTTTCGAAGATACCATGCTCTCATCTGTTCAAGACACGGGTCAATTTTCCCATACATAAGTTTTGTACAAAGGAACCGTTGTTTTTCTTTTGGTTACATTCACGATTTCATATATTATCGTATTCCATTAAGACATACATTAGCCATTGTAATTCTGTTTTGCATTTCCGTTGTGATTATACATGGAATCGAATATATATCTCTAAATTAATCTGATTATTACTTTAATTTGTAATAAGAGTCTTTGGTATTAAGTGGATGATGCCTTTTAACAAAAGTGGTTCGGTTTTGATTGTTTATAAATATCGCTTCTTTGGAAAAAAATAAAAATTTTATTCATTTTTTGTATGTTTAATATTTTCTCTATCCACGCACTTTTATTGTAAGTAGAACATTTACTATAAGAACGATTCAGTTTAAATACTTAAATAGTTTATACATTCAACGCAAGAAAATTGATATGACAAGGAGCAATTTAGAAATTCCAGGATTGAATGCTTTTCTTGCCGCACTTGCAATAGAAATGAATCTTATGTCCCTTTTGGTGAAATGTTTTTAATAATAGGTAAAGAGTTATAGATCAACAGTTAGTAATGCTCCATAGATAAAAATCTTTTTACTCAAATGAATTTCTTCATCCGCGATATATTTCATTAATGCAAATAAGTTATTCGAAACAGGAATACATTTTCATAAAAGTATGTGTGAATTTACACACACACACACGCAAAAAAAAAAAGCTCATGACTTAATATATTAAGTTTTTCTAAGTAAATTTACGTTACTGTCAAAAATGTTCGGGGGACATAAATTTTTAAGGAAATCCAAGTAAGTAGGTTTAAAGTTATATGTACTCTTTTTTTAAATTTTTTTTTTTATGATTCTCAAGGCGTAACTCCTTTTATTTTGTTTTACCCAAATGTAACTGTTAATACTGATTATTACTCATACATCATGAGACATTTACATAAAAAAAGTAAAGATTGGCCTAAAAAATGGGAAAAAGTACGGAGATTTCGATACGGTAAATTAACATGCGGCTTTTTTCTTGCTGTAACAGTGGACACGGTTTTACAACTTTCTTACTCAGCATATCTGAGTCCAATAAACTTTTCATCTCCCCAGAGCTGGAAAAAATAAAGAACTTCAAAAAGAAACTTAAAAAAAAAAAGAAAAATGAGAAGAAAAAAACTTCTAGTTTATCAAAAAGAAAAAGAAAAAGGTTTATCAAGCAGCTTTCAAAAGTTAGAAAAAAAAAAGATGGTAATCCTGCTTTTAAAAATACACTATTGTATTGCAGAAGTGATAAGGTTTCAATGTTGCACAGTTTTTTTTTAAATAAAAAGAAAACAAAGAATCTAGATATTAAGACTGATTACACATTCATATTTTCAAAAATAACTTCATGACTCGATAAAGTCCTCTGCGAATAGACAAAGATAAAATAGAATAAAAAAATCTTAATCTAATATTTCAAGGTTTGGTGATTCGTCATACTTGTATTAAGCAAAAACAAAAGTATCTATTCTTCTATGAATTCCTCTATCAGTTTTGCTATTCATCTATTCTATAAATGAATTCCTCTATCAATTCCACTATTCATCCATTCCATAAATGAATTCATCTATCAAAATTCCACTAATCGTTTTGAGAACAAAAAAAGTGATTTTAATGCTCGATTTTTTAAAGGACCTTGGAAAATTTGCTAATATTTCATTTCGTTTTCTGTAACCCTTTGGAATTCACCCTTGGAATTCGTGTGTGCATTGTTGTAACAATGCACACACGGTTGGGCTAGTTTGGCTGAAAAACCGGTTTTCGACGGCAACTTTTGTCATTGTTTTAACAGTAATAGTCTACAGTGCGGCCCAAAAGCCTTTAAAATGTAACCTAGAAGCAAATTATGAAAATATTTAAATTTGCACATTTTTATTAAAAATATAAACTAAAATAAAATAATATAATAACTGAAATAAAAAAAAATTATGGAAACAAAAGGAAAACCTGTGACTGAATTTTAAGACGAAGATTGGATTTTAGAAGTAGCTTTTTTAGTAGACTTACAGAATATTTGAATGATTTAAATTTGAGACTTCAAGGGAAAAAATCATTTATTAATAATATGTTCATTAATAATATGTTCACATTCAAATAAAAGTAAATATTTGTCATATTTCAGTACTTTGGCTGCACATCAACCTGTGAGTTGGCCAAAATATGTAAAATATGCTGCATTAATTTTTGATTTAGTTCAAGAGTTTGAAAGTAGATTTCAAGATTTTCGAAAAGTAAAAAGTATTTCAACATATTATTTACCCCTTTTTCTCTAGAAATAAATAAACTACCTCTAAATGGAATGCATTGAACTGCAAAGTGACATTCAACTGAAAGAAAAATTTGGGAATGTTCCTTTATATATATACTGGAGTTTTATAAAGATTACCTACCCCGCAAAAAATATTTCAATTTTCACAATCATGCTTTATTAATGTCTTCGTCTTCATCTTTTGGTCTTATCAATATTTGTCAACAATTATTTTCAAGAATGAAGCTTACAAAAAACAAAAATAGGCCAAAGATCATTGACAAACACCTTGAAAATGCATTAAGAACTGTAACCTCGTCTATTGAAAACGATATCGATTTGCTTGTTTAACAAAAACAAATTTATCCATCTCATTAATTTGAGTTTTTTCCATCTTTATGAAATCCAAACTAAATGAAACGAAACTTTTAGAAATTTAAAATAAATATGTAACTATACATATCTAATTCAAATTTTTAAAAAATGTTTAGTAAAAAAAAGTTAATTTATTTTTAAAAAATTACATAGAGTTAATTTTTATTTCAATTAGTTGAAAAATTATTGTGTGTGACCAAAAAATTCGTTTTTGCAATGTAGCCCTGAAACAATCATAGCTTAGACACCCTTGGTCTAACCCCTCGCAACCCCTCTTGTGAGCCGTTTTTCCACAAAATTCGTTCTTATTAGATCCCTACTCAACAAAAGAAATATGCATACCAAATTTCATATCCGTAGGTATAATAGAAAGATCTCGTTATGAGTGAGTGAGTCTCGCTTTTTTCTCCTTTATGTATTTATTGATTAGGGTGTACCTTTTAAGCATTGTTACAACATTCGTCAAAATATTACTCAGTTTGAGTTTTCTTCAGTTAATAAGTCTTTATTATATTATAAAATACAATTATTAATAAAAAATATAACTGTTAATTGACATTTTTAATTTACTTTTATTTGAAAAAATGGCAGGAAATTTGTTTTTTTTTTTTTTTTTTACTTTGCGAAATTACTAAAAATATGAACTGAAAATTTCATTCACTTGGTTTATTTTTAAATATTTCTAAGCAATTGCATTTAACGATATATATTTATAAAAACGAAGAATTTTAAAGTTATAGGAATAGAGTATTTGTGTATGTGCAATTTTTTCAGAACCGCAAATTGCAAAAATTGATTAAAAATATTTTGGAATTCAACTTCCAATAAATCCCTTTTATTTATAGATTGATAACAGAAAGAATATAAAGCGAAACCGTATTGAGGCGGAACTAACTTATTTATTTTTACATTTCCCTTTATTTGGATATTTTATCCGTAGTTTCTTTCGTTCGCATTTTGATTTATATCCATAATATTTTTTACTGTACTCGCTTAGATTATCATGTAGTACAATATGAGTTTTACTCTTGTGGCTTATGCATAAAAATATTTTAAGTTCATTTTGTAAAGATATGTTTCACGTGGTAAAAATTAAAGATTTTCAATATTCTCTTATTCATATAGTGGTGAAAAATGATTTTTATTTTTCATTCTGTATTTTAGGTACCAGAATAACTCATCACCATGAAAACCTTAGCAATTGTAAGTAAAAAAAGATTTTATTTAGCAAACAGATTAAATTTCCTTAAAAAAGTGTGCTTTTTAAAAATTTCATTCATAGTTTTAGCTCTAGTGATGTGAACTTATTTTTATATAAAAAAAACTTAAGTATATATAATGTCTCTTGACTTATATGGATTTAAAAAAGTATGAAGAATATGTGTGAGAAATAAAAAATAATGAATTCTTAGGAAAAAGAATCAGATTAGAAATTTAAATAATTTTTAACTTCCTATAAATTATTTAATATTTCTGATGTATTAACTTTCATTACTGAGAATGTATGAAGGAGAAATTTGGATAAGATAATGGATTGAGACAAATTGCACGCATGCACCACGCACATCAATGAAGAATATAACTAATTGAACAATATCAACAAAAACTTTATATTTTTAAAAACATTATCCATTATCAAAAGGCATTTTAATCAATAAACAAAAATTTGAGCAACTAGACATCAATTGAAGCAATTTTTTAATAATCAAACTTATTTTTTAAGTTAACAAAATTAGAATAGTGTAACTTTTTTATATATTTTTAAGGGGAAAAGTTATGTCTCAAGATATGTTATAATAAAAAAAGCATAATTACAGGCCAAATAAATGACAAAAAATTAAATACACGTTACGTATTATTATATTAGAGATTCAAATTAAATTAATTAGACTTCTAATATGTATAATAGGTTTTCTTTTCTTATTCTTTTCAAAAGTATGCGCGAATATTTTCAAAATTTAATATTACCTCAAAATCCGGCTTATAACGCGCACCTATACTTTTAAGCTGCTATTTTTAATTTTGAGGCGCATTCGCCGTATAACGCACCCCCTTTTTAACACGCTTTTATAAGTTTCACTTGCATGTAACGGAATCTTGGAACTCGATTTTTACCTACTTTAAAAGGTCAGATTAATTCGAAATTTTGCACACTTGTCAAGGACCGATGACAATACAATAATTTCATAATTTTGTTCCATTGTCCTTTTCAGGATCGTCAGGAATAAGGATAATCAGATTTAGCGACAATTCCATAAACCACTTTCAGATTTGGCGATTTATTGCCTATACCATTTTTTAATTTGGCGATTAATTCCACATACCATTTTCAGATTTGGCGACTAATTTCATACATCATTCCCAGATTTGGCGACTTATTTCAGATCTAGCGACTAAAAGAATAAGGTGTAACCCTAAAGCGAGTGTTTTGAATATAAAACTAATTATATGCAAGTATAAAATACACTTGCGGTTAATAGAAATAAAACAAACAAAAAAAGTATTCTGTATCTGAGAAAGGGAGGATGGGTGTGTGTTAGCAATTTCTTATCATAATATAAACATTTTTTCTGAAAATGAAAATTAAAAAAAAGGCTCGTGCATGTGAAAAAAAATAATTTACATTCTAACAGCTAAATATTTTTTTAAATTTTATAAAGCAATATTTGGGAAGTAATGATACGAATTAACATTACAGGAATACATTTAAAAGATGAAAAGTGATTGACACTTTTCATTACCCTGTTTTTATTAACTCGCTTTCTTTAATGTCTGTCCGGGTAGAATTTTGTAATTGTTTTTAAATTGGGGACTTTCCGATGAGCTAGAGACTTGGAATTTGGACCATAGCTCAGAAGTGGATGACAATGCAAGAAAATGTAAAAAAAGAAAAAAAAAATCGAAAAGGAGGAATTTTATAAGATTTAGTCCGTTGTAAAAACATGGTACATTAAAACGTTTTTTTAATTCGAACTTTTTCTTCTGAGCACACTTTTGTTTGCTTGACCTGTTCTATAGAGACGGAATCTAATATAACGATACGGGACTCATCCGAGGCCCCATAAACGGAGAGAATAAATACACTTCAGACCCGATAATTAATATCCATTGATGAGCAAGACTAATTCCACAGCCATGTAATTCCAGCTTCAAATATCAAATTCAAGGATAAATTCAACAATGAATAAATGACAGTTTAAAAAACTAAAAAACACGCTTTTATTGTAGTTTGAACTAAAAAATGAAAAATAAATTATAGTTTAAAAAAACCTAAAAAACACGCTTTTATTCTGAATCGAACTAAAAAGTAAAAAAATAATTCTTAATATAAGAATAAAATGATTTACGAGAAAATGAATATCATTGGGGTAAAAGCGTGGGGTGTTCTATAAATGTATCAATTGTTATAATTTTTAACCTCTATTCCGAAAACCTGAATTAGTGTAAAAATGTAGTACAAAGCACCCCACGCTTTTACCCCAATGACATTCATTTTCTCGTTAATCATTTTATTCTTATATTAAGAATTATTTTTTTACTTTTTAGTTCGATTCAGAATAAAAACGTGTTTTTTAGGTTTTTTTAAACTATAATTTATTTTTCATTTTTTAGTTCAAACTACAATAAAAGCGTGTTTTTTAGGTTTTTTTAAACTAATTTATTAATGAAGAAATCTGAAATGTACGTGAGCAATGCTCTTATGTTTTGAAGTATAATTTATTTGAGGTATTATTCCAAGTCTTAGGGAAATTTTTTTTTTCTGGAACTACAACCCTTTAAGTTTATTAAGAATGTCATTTCTTTTAAATAAACAGTTTTTCGATATAAATAGAAGTCTAATTTTTATTTGTTCTCATCTTTTTTTATTTTTGAAGTTCTCAGTTTTATACCCGGTATATAACGCGCCCCCGTAAATTTCAATCTTATATTTTGAGTTGAATTTTACGGTACATTTTACGGTACGGTATGTTAATACATTCTCTCTTTTATACTTACATTGAAACCCTACAACTTAATTTTAAAATTTCAGAGAATAATTTTCCTTTTCTGAATATTGATACATTTAAGGTATCCGACTACACTAAAATTGTGTGTGAATTTTGCCAAAAATTAACAATTTTTTTTAATGATTTTATTTTATTGACCATCTTATTAGCTTTATATAAAAATACGAAGTTTATTATTTTCCGTTCACTGGAACAAAAATTACAAGTATTTTAGTAAAAGCAGATGTCACTATTTTAAGCAAGATGTCATACTTTAAAACGCGTTTTACTCGAAATGTTTTTTTGTGTGAAAATGTTGAGACGGGGCCAGCTGAAAAAGTTGCTAAAAATTTTGAAAATAATTAACCGAAATTTTTTGTGCATGTTCTGTATCATAGTAGAAGTGTTTAACCTTCAGATTTATCAATCACTGTTTTATTCCAAATTTTACAGTCCCTTATGTGAATATAATTACTGTTTTTTTAAAGCAATTTCATATAATAACTTAGATAAAGTGCTTTAGTTCCTGTAAAATTAAAATATCTCTTATCTATAGGTCCTTTCAAAAATGAATAACATAGCAACACATCAGAATTGAGAAATTGAAAATTTGTTCATAAACTTTTCGTACAGAATAGGCCCCGTTTAGATATTTTTTAAAATTTTTACCCTTACCTCCCATTTTAGTAATAATAATTTATTTTTATCTTCTTAATTTTAGTATATTTTTCGTAAAATATACTAAATAAATGTAAAAACTACAAAAAAAAATCCCCATATCTCCATTTATTAAAAAAAAAGTTGTCGCAAGTAGTAGTAAAAATTTATAATAATAGTTTTGGAAAAGATAGTATGTTTTTAAAAACAAAATATATTAAAAAAATTATTTTGCAATTACATAATGAGATATTTTAATGCAATTTTTTCACATTTTAAGACGTTTTAAACTGACTTAACTTTTCTACATATATTTCAGTTGCTGTCTTGCTTGCTGCCAATAGTCTTATGTTGGAATTTCCCAGGATACCGTAAGTTCTTTAAAGATTTTTCTTGGGAACCATTATAACCAAAAAAATAAAGAAATTTTTTATCCATATAACTATCGTAACTTTTTATAGCCTACTTCTCTTTATTTTTTATTGATTTTAGATTTATTTTTTTAAAAAAAAATGTTAACAAAGAGCCATGAATAATTCGATGTATTCATTGTATTTAAGGTACCCGAACACGTTGAAAATGACCAAATTCAGTCAAGACAGATATTTTTGTTTTTTATTTTATTGAATAGAGCTATCTTCTGAAATTTTCGAAATATACTTTATTTTGTTTCTACACTACCTAAAGGCCAAGTTACAATCAACTTTATAAAGTTAGAAAAACCAGAAGTGGTTTTTTGATCTACCAGAAGTGAGCATTTAAATTGCTCAAAATCTATCATTGCGAGTCTGACAACTCAACATATGACGAATGTATTTCTATAAAACTCTTTAAACCTGATATTTACGTTTTAATAGAGAATGTACTAAAATATTTCTTATTGTAGGAATACTTTTTGAGTAATGGCTTGTTATTTAAATAATGGTCTCATAAAAAATGAAACATTTCTTATAATGTTTACTCAATCAGCTCGAAAATTTTCAAATTTTAATAAATAATTAAAATTTTAGTACATTTTCTAGATAAATGCATCTACTTTGTTTTCGTAATACTTTTACTAATATATGTTTATTACTTTTTCTCTAACTGCTTTGAAGTTTTTCAAAAATATTGTTAAAATTCACTTATAATTGTGATTTTTGTAAAATTCAGGTAATTTATTTTAAATTTTGATAGTTAAATATAGTAATATTTATTGGTATTGAGTCCTAAAAGAGCATTTATAATGTTTTAGTATGCTATTTTGTTAAAAAGTACTCCGAAATGTTCGGATACCTTAACTTAAAAATTTTTCCATGTAAAATTTGAGGATAAGTCTAAAGCAGAACCAAATGAATGACCTCGGCTGTTTTCGTTACCTATATGTAATCGATTTCTTGAAAACTGTTGAGAATTCTTAGCATAATTACTAAATAAAGTTTGCACATCATACACTTTAAACTTTTTGTAAAAAAAAAATATACATTTCATGTTTACAATTTAAGAAGTTTTAAGGCTGAATAAATAAGAGCAATGCGAGTTATCATGTTTCCTTCAAAAATTGCGACAAAATTACATTTATAATGATGAAAATATAAGTCATATATTTTGAAAGTAATTCTCGATAGACTGAAGATTTTAAAAACAAGACGATTAAATTTTAGCAGCTCAAAATCAGAATTTAATGTGTCCGAATTTATAGATATAAAGTTGGACAGAGAAAATGTTTCTTAAATTTACTGTTTCTCAAATATTCTTTGCGGAGTTTAAAAATGAGATTATTTAATATATTTTAAGGAAAAATAATCAAATTTCTATAAACGGAACATAGTTACTTATAATTTAATGTCTTAAAACATTTCAAATGTAAGAACAAATTTAAAAAAGTCGACATCTTTCCATCAAAACCTTTCTATAATTTTAACATTAAAATAAAGCGTAAATTCTGAGTGAGTGAGTGATTTTGGGTTTATTGGCGCAAGAGCCGATTTCGGCTATATTGCACCAAACATTTGTTTTAATATCCGTGGTCTAGACGGGAAGAGAAAGAAAGAATGAATTGAATGACAAGATAGAGTTTCGAAAATAGAGAAGGATCACTAGGGTACCCCGGGGTTCGTGAAGCCCGTGTTTACCAAAGACAGTAAACCCCGTGGGAAAAGGAAAAGATCACTAGTGCACATCAGGATTGTGACACCCGTACTCACCTAAAGAAGGTGAGCCCCTGACTGGCGTAAATTCTGAAGAAAACATTTCATTTGCTAGCTAAAGGAATCAAATTAATATTATTCTTTCTAGAATATTTGTTGCATAAGACAACTTTCAAAATGCATATTCCTTCATCTATTAAATTTTGCTTATAAATTAAAAAAAAATGAAAAAACAATGTTCATGACATAAAATGTTTGCTTAAAGAATATCGAACACTTTAGGCAACGAACGTATCGATTCGTATCTCCGTAAAAATTTTTGTTTAAAAACTATGAATAATAATTTTGATTTTTGAGTTTAAACTCTTTTAATTCTGTAGTAAAATTAACTCTCTGCAAATATTCACTAAATTTGTTTTTAAAAAAAATTATTCCATTCTTTGAAATTCAATGCTCTATTTCTTTTTTTTACTTAGAGCACTGTGAAATAGTTTATAATCAATTTTTTAATATTCATTTTAAAAATTAAATATAACACGTTCTTCAAATGATCTCATTGAAAATTTACAAGAAATTAAAAATAAATGTTTGCTTTTAATACAGTTAGATCTCATCTTTTCCTGTACTTAACATTTTCTTTTTTTCTTTTTTTATTCATTCAGAGAAATTATGGGTAACTAATATTTTCGTATGCAAAGAATCTGCATATTTTTTGCAAAGATGTAAATGAATTGAAGTCATCACTGAATAGTCATCATTCAACCTCCAATTCATTTTCCTTCTAATTTTCCCATTAAGAATGACACGCAAAAAAATGCTTGAAATAAGATTTAGATGGTTAAACAGCATGTTTGAAAAGGACATTGCAACCTACCTTTTGTAAAACAGTAATCGATAACATATGATTCTGAATAAAGAGGGCACTTGTAAAATCCTCAGTTAAATTTTGAACAAGTTAAGAAAAAGGCCATCTCTACGAAAGTTCGTTTTTTTAGGATTCAATAAGTACGATGTGTTCGTGTTTAGTATTGAACTGTCGAACTGTGAAGATATAATTCAGGGGTCGGAAACCTTTAGGTGTGGCGTGCCAAACCAATCGGACAATATGTTTCAGCATGCCCCTCAGTAGGATATTTCTTAAGCAATTCAGTTCCCACGATAATGCATGCTGAGTCCAAGAATAGAGGCTAATAATATAGATATTTATAGTTTTATTAACTGACGTTGCTTGTTCTCAGTGGGCACTGTATTAAAAATTCTTTCAGGTGCCCCTTATTTTTTAAAATTTTTTTGCTTTCTCATTTTGGGGCCCCGTATTATTGATACGGCTGTAGCAATGCCCTAGGTTATATTATATGTTATTATATATTTGGTATCATTTAAAGATATTGCATAAAATAGAAATAAATATCATAAAAATAACTATTTCAAAAAATTAAAATTGTACATATATTATGTATTTTTAAACGTATTTATTAAAATAAGAAATGTACAACATAAAATACAAGTATTTTATTTCATTAAAATGAAATAAAAAAGTAAATAATAACTTTAATTCGAACCTAATGCTTGCACTGGTCTTCTTCCATATTGCAATATCGGGGTAAAATTTGTGACTCTCAATTTGATACGATTTTGAGCATTCATTTGTTAAACAATTTCTTTACGAACTCGAAATATTTTTCATGTGAAGAAAATTTTTTACTTAAGAGTTGTAGAAACAAAAAGGGGAAAGCAGAGTGCATGCAATTTTCTCTTTTCAGACAGTTAAATCTCTCCAGCAATTACATTCAATAATTTAAAAAATAGCTGCAAATTTATCTTTAGAGTTATTTTCCAGATTTTGTCGTAATTCCGTATATGTCCATAATTCTTAAGATGTTTTTTAAATATGTCCCATAACAAAATTATCAACATCTATCCACACAAAAATTGACAAATTGGTTGAGTCATGCAGTATGCCACTCAGAATTGTACCACGTGCTACATGTGGCACGTGTGCCATAGGTTGTCGACCCCTGATGTAAATTATTCACCACGTACATAAATACGAACGTGCAAACACAAGTATACACATCTGAATTCCTTATCTTTGTAATTGTCTTAGTAACACACACACACACAGTTTTCATTTCCTATAATGAAAAAAATGGCTTTTTTCATATACATTTTTTACTGTTCATATAAAAAAATTTATGTTTTAGCTGGTGTTGATTGCCCAACTGCACGAGAAAGAATGGCTCAAGACCCAGATAACCAATGGATGCTTCCAAAATGCAACAAGGATGGCACCTTCCAAGACCTGCAATGCTATGACCAGTACCCAGATGTCCCTGACACTTGCATGTGCTGTGCCCTTGATGGATCGCCTCTTACATTACCAGGATTTGGTTTGAATATCAAAAGCTGCGTCTGCCTAATGGCTCAATACGAGATTTTTGAACACGGTATTTATTTTTTTATTTCTATTTGTTTGAATTAATTCAGTAAAAGGTGAATTCTAACTAGAAAAAGGACCTATAAAAATAATCACCACAAGTTCACTTATTTAACTATTTTTTAAATCTTGTGCATTATTAGGAATGAAATATAAAATTCTCAATGTTCTCTGAAACTTGTGGATTGATTCTCTGAGACGCGATACGCTAATTTATTATTAACTAGTCATAACCCACCCGCTTCATAGGTATTTCATCATAATGTATGATTATATATATATATATTTATAGACCTCATCTCTTGATTTAAAATAATAAGAACTTGGATTTTCAAACCGGAATATATTTAACCTTTATATTCCTCTCCCAACCTTGGGAGTCGATTTCCACAAATCCTGCTAACAGTGGATCTCTACTCAAGAAACGAAACATTCCTGCTAAATTTAAAATATTGGAATCTAATAAATTAAAAATGGAAATTTTTCTATGTATAAACATCTACTTTGTCTAACATTGCTACATAACTCCTATTTTGGTAGTCGATTTCCTCAAAACCTATTCTGAAAAGTTGTCAAATTAGAAGATGTCACCAAATACAGTAATTGCTTTGTAAACATGAGCGGGAATGGGTTTTTTACAACAATTGGCTACTTATCACAGCATTTGACAATTTTTAATGTACACACAGAACTTTTTCTTAAGCAAAGAGGGCTTAGAAAAAAAATTCACTAAAAATAAATTTGAAAAGGTTTTTTTTGGGGGGGGGGCATTCTCTTATGGCTTCTTTTAAACATTAGGGAAGCTCCTAGCAAAAGTTTCAAAAGATACGATCAAACTTGTGGATTTGTATAAGTTCCAAACCACATACAGACATTCAAATTTATATGTAATATATATATTATTTGTGAATTCAACTGAGTTCATTCCACTGCATTGAGAGACAGAATGAAATGTTACTTTCCTTAATCATTAATAGTTATTGTAATTATAACTATTAAAGACTTTGTTCAGAAATTATTCATAATTATACTCTTGAATATCGAAAGAAATCTCTGAAATTTAAAAATTTTAAACTGAGAACTACACATCTACCAATAAGTTATTGGGCACCTGTGATAAAAGAGATAAACCAAATTTATTCATATTCAATAGTTGACAAGACCCTCCACCACAAGCAATTACAACCTTAATCTTTTGGGGTAGGCTTTGCACAAGTTTGTGGAGGATGCACTGTGGTATTTCTTTTACTCGGCTTGGAAAGTTCTTTCCCCGATTTTCCACGTTTGCTGCACCCCTTAATTCAGCTATCCAACTCGTCTCAGAGGTTTCTTATGCGATTCAAGTCAGGACTCTGAGCAGACAAGTCCAGTCGGTTAACCCTGTTATCATCATACCAATCTATGGTGGACCTCACTACATGACAATTGGCGTAATCATTCTAAAAGTAACAATGATCCAGCCCGTAAAATTCCCACAGCGTAGGAAGCACATTGTTGCCTAGAATAGTGGAAGAGGAATCGGCGTTAAGCTTACCATGAATTGGGATCAAGGGTCTCAGTTCATATCACAAGAAACATCCCCGATCATAATTCCACCTTCGCCAAACTTTACTGTAGGCACAATGCATTCTGACAAAAGTCGTTCTCCAGGCTCACGCCAAACCCAGACTCTGCCATCTGACTGGTAGAAATTGAATCTTGATTCATCACTCCAGATAACCTGTTTCTACTCATCTACGGTCATATTTCGATGTGCCTTGCACCAGCACAACTGGGGAACATGGTTGGAATTTGTAATCAAAGGCCTATGGATGGCAGAACGACCATGGAAACCAAAACAAACGTGTCTCTTTGCGGATGGTATTTATCGAAACAACTGTCCTGGATGCTTGTTGAAGCTCCTGTAGAATTTGGGCTATGGGTTTGGGGTGATTTTTCCGAATTTCTTTGGACAGCACTCGTCTGTCTCTATCTCTTAATCTCGGGGTCTACCTGATCAAAGCACATTCCTACAATCATTTCTCGCCTTCCACTTTTTAATCACAAAAGCCACTGTCGATTTTGGAATGTTTAACTCACTTGATACGTTCCTTAAGGATCGGACATTTTTATGATATCCGACAATTGCACCTTTCTCGAAGCCTGAATTTCGTGGCATCCTGCATCCGAGTAATGCCATATCTGATTCCAACTCGATATTTAATACAGAAGGCATGGCGTTGATCAGAACCGCAGATATCCTCATTTGCATGGATGTCCAAATACTTATTGGTAGATAGTGTATATCTACTCGTATTTTATGAAAATAAAACCAATTTATGGATTTTGTTTGCTAAAATATGTTGTCCCCCACCCAAATTTTTTTTTAAATTAATTTTATGTACAGAAATTAGAATTTTTATTTATTTCCGTATTTTGTTGCATTTAAAGTATTTTCAGATTTTTAAAACAAAATTCATGGGTCAGCATACGACAAATGTTATTGTTTTTTTTCAGTGTATGAGTATTCATACATTCATAGTTTCAATTTTAAATAATAGAAGTTAACGAGTAAAAAGTATAATGCCTATTTTATACACCCTTCTATCTCCGTTTAAAGCAAAAGGATTAAATTTTTTTGCATAATCTTTCAAATTGATAAATTTGGCAATTAATAAGTGAAACTAATCTGAAAATGATTTTTAGAAGCAGTTATATATGTAATAAAATAGTATAAAATAAATCTTCAGAATTTAAAAGCATACTGTAAAATATATCATGAATCAGTTTTAGGCTTTATCTCATGGTTTGTTTATACATTAAATTGTTGTATCCCTAAATGACAGAAAATTTCCCTATATTTAGGATGGTCCTGAACTAAAACAGGCAAAAAAACTTCCGACAAAGAAGGTAACAGTATAACAAGATAAAAAAAATCTTTTTGTCATGGAAACCACAGTCACAATCCACTTATTCAATCAGAAAAAACAGTACAATAAGTGGAATAAGCTAGATATAGAAGCTTAACAGATGGGGGAAAAAGAGTCAGTAGAAAGGGCATTATGTTGCTTGACCGAGGACGTTGTTGCTTGCTTGACTTTCAATTGAATAGCAATACCGTTCACGTCAAAGTAAAATAGCCACAATAATGCAGTAACAAATTGTTTGCTAAATCAGGGCTAAAGTTGAAGATTTAAATGTAGTTCTTATGAATAAAGGTTCTTAACATTGAAATAAATTTATAAAAAAAAATCTAAACACCACACACACACCTCACGTAATATCAATTTAAATTCCAATTTTATGTATTTAATTACGAATAAATTTTTTAAACATTACTTTTACCTCATTTCCCGTGCTAAAAGTGGTAAGCCCTGTGTTTCAACACATTTTTTTTCGTTCTTTAATATTTTACTCATGCTTTATTCAGCCACCTGTCTGGTATCTAGATTTTCCCTAAAACCACTTACGCAATTTATAAAAATAACTACTATTTCTCTTCCTTTTATCATATGATTATAATATCCCAATTATTCTACTCATTGTAATTCTTCAGCTGAAAAAATATCGGGATTTTCTTTCTCTTCTTTTGAACTATACTTTTGTAGAGAATGGACGTTGAATGACCACTCTTCTGACAGTTAAACTACGAAAATTATTTCATTTATCATGACTATTTTCAAAATATTTCACACTCGCTTTCAAAGAAATAACAGAATTATATCAAATTTTATTTTTCTTCTTACCGAAGCTGCTGATTTTGCTAATTTGCTTCCTGATGTATTTGTCTTGTAGTTGAAATATAATACATTTGTTTAAATTAAAATATTTATCGATATTTTTCAAATTTATTTTTAATTATTTTCGAACGAAACATTTATTACAGATTTCTGTATAGATAATGAAAAACAGATTATATTGCTATTTTTTGGTTTAATAAAACCATTACTAAAAATAAAGTTTGGGGGAAAGGGAAAAAAGTCCTGTCTTAGTAGCCGATGTTTGGAAAACTGCTGAAAATAAATAATATTTGTTCGATGATCTTTTTATATATTTTTTATTTTGTAAAATTATTGTGCACATAAACCTTCCTTATGAGATCGATTTAACTAGTTAAGTCGCAAAAACAATAATTTGATAATAGTGCTCTCTCCCTCCCCGAAAGGTAAAGAACCATCTAAGAAGGAACAAACCTCCTTCTTTCCATATGATTAGCACTTCTGACATGATGAATTTCTGTGAGTGTGTAATGCTTAAAATCATGATATGTGTCAATATATATATAATGTAGGTAACAGCAATTCTGAGATTCTTAATTTTTTTTCTTTTTATCAAAGTATATCTTATGTCTAATCTAACTATAATGGGATTAACATTTTATTGATTGGGTGCTTTTGTTAACAGATCATGATGCTGAGTTGCCAAAGTGTAATAAAGATGGTTCCTACGCTCCTCTCCAGTGCAGTGAAATTACCAAGGAGTGTTGGTGCGTCGACAGGAACGGAACAGTTTTGGTGCCTCCATCTAAAGATGTACACTCTTGTGACTAAATTGATAAAAATGGGCTTCATTTTTTAAATAAAGTGTATGTGATCTTCAATAAATAGTTAGCAAACTTCTCAAAGGTTCTTTTATTGCATACTTTATGATACTTGTCGGTTCCTGCTTGCCTCTGAAAACTCTTGTCTACCCGAAAACCTGGCTAGGTGTGTGAGAGAAACTGAATGATCAACAGACATGATTTCAATCTAATTAATTTATTGTTTCCAAAATATCAATCAGACACAATAACAATCTAATTAAGGTAGGCGATCAAATAGTAGAGCGCGGAGGTGAAATTCACTAACACGGGGATAATACTACGGACCCTCAACTGAATCTACGATAGCTTAAATACGCTCAATATAAACTAACCGCACACTAATAAGCTAATTTCTAATTAAACAACATCACGATACCTGTACTTTTTATGCAGCGGATCTTAAATTTGAAGTTTGCAGGATATCGGGATTGGATCAATGACGTCGGATCCATTCTCTGTAATCTTTTTCCTGGACAACTCCAAGACCTCTTAATAGTATTCCACTATCTCTCTTTCAATCTCCAACTTACAAACTAACTCGCAAACTCTTTGCTAATTCCTACTTGCCAACTACAACGTACCAACCCTCAAACTCGCGAAAATAGAATTTATATAACATACTTCATTTACATAATCACGCTTTCTTGGTCGGCGAAAGTGGGTTGAATTAAAAATATTTTTCCGCAGAAGAATCCCCAAGCTGTTGACATAGTCGCGGATAGATCCGTCACAACTTAAGCAGTTTAAGTACCTATTGAAAAGTTGTTTAATCAAGAATCCCCATAAGAATATGTGATCGGGGTAGTTGAGTGGCAGTGGCGTAGCGTACACGCTCGTCCCCCTCTATAACGGGAGGGGGGAGGATACAAGGATGCACAAAGCCTGTGTTATGTTATGGTTTTGCAATCCTATGTGAGATTTGGCTTGGGGTCCAAAACCTGACTTAGGAGAAGACCCTAATATTCTCCATTACGCCACTGTTGAGTGTTATGGTTATGGCTAATGATGCTTCTATCTAATCGTTCTTTCAAGTCCTGGTGTGGCCGCAGAAGACTAGTGGTCGAGCACACGGACTCGTGGCAGGCAAGTTATGAGTTCGAGTCTAGTACCACTGAAGACCCATCATGCAGAAGGGGCCGATGCACGTTTGTAAGGAATGAGATATTCTCTCATTCCCGCCTAGAGCTGTGGGAGGAAGGGAAGGAAGACTAGCCATATCAAAAATCAATCTATTTATTAATCACACAATTTAGCAGCACAATTCAAATAATTTTAACGAGAAGAGATGTTCTCAATCTAAGCAATATGTGGATTAATAACGAGAGGCGCGAATTATTAGAAGACTTTAAATATCGACACTCTTATTTCAGGTTCCAATCTACTATCCGAATTATCTAAACACTAATTAAACTTTAGCAACCAATCGTCACTTTAATTCTTTCACCTATCCTATATTTGAAATACGCTATAAAATGTCTACCTGATCAGTAGCAATCTATCCTATCTCCTCCCTTTCTCTCCCCTAGTTTGAAAACCTAGATTACATATAGCCGACCTAATTTACATAATCAAGGTTTCTTCTTCAGAGGGTTGGTTGTGAATAAACTCGAATTGATAGATAGACCAAAGATTTCCCAAGATAATTTATGAAAGGACGCGGATTGATCCGTCACGCGTTAAATATTTCGAGGCTCACACTTCCTCCCGTTGGCTTGGAGAGGGAGGTGCCAGGTCAGGCATTGTCCTCGTCCCTTGATCATGGTTCAAAATTACGAGGTCCGTCACCAATAGCTTTAGTGCAGCTTTTTAGTGCGACGTAAAAATAACTGTAACTATAACTTCAAATCCTGGTTCCAATAAAAATTCCCTGAGTAGAGAGATTGATTCACGTTAAACATGTCGAAACCTAACATTGCTCACGTTGGTGTGGTATTGAAATTTGGAGAGAGAGGTATCAGGACCAGACCAGTGTAGATTCATGGTTTAGAAATACAAGATCCGTTGCTAATGGACTTTATTTTGTTTTTAAGTATGACGTTTGTTAATAAGCAGATAATTAATCAAAGTGAGAAGATCACAAGAGAAAAATCAAATTATAAGAAATCAATCATTTGCTACTCTTAGCACGAGAAGAATAACAAACTTAAGCCTTTTCTTGTAGTGAACAGAATATAACTGAAAGACATAAGGTACAATTAACTCCACTTAATTCAAAACGTAAATCCAAACGAATACGAATGTCAATGATTGTAATAACAGATTTGTAATATTCCTATGCAATTTCTAAACCGAAATTTTAAAAAAAAAGCTAGAAAAAAAATGTAGTTTTCCTTAATTTTTATCTATTTACTTAATATTCAGTGAAGAAACCTGACCTCTCTGGATAAATTAAAATAGATAGAACAGAATGAAATCATGCATTAAGGTGGAAAAAGAAGCGAAATTATGCTCATTTTGCATTGAATACTTTCTGCTATTTATATCTGTTCAACACAAAGACCCGGTAACCACAGCAGAAGCACCACATTTTTTTAAATCACAGTCACGTCGATACTTAGGCTGGTAATTCACTTTCCACATCCACGCTGTTCGAGCGAGAGGACTTTGAACCCGAAAGATCTAACGTACATCTTTCTTCTAGTACGAAAGGGTCACCAGCTATACGAGTTTGTTTCCATAACCAGTCGGAGTAAATTTCGATGGTTATGGAAGTAATTAATTTGTAGTATTTGTCAATGTTATTTAGCACATTCTGAAGTATATTAATATCAACAGTTAAAACTGAATTCTAATAAGCGATATTGAGATAAAAATTTTGTTTCGTATGTTTTTTCTAATACTTTAAGTATTATGTTACCATGAGTAACTAAGTATGGACAGGGTGCTGCCAAATTACATAGAGGGGTAATAGTTGGAAGCATGCGGATACAAATCACGTTGGAACACGGAATTGTAAATCACATTTACAGTCGGAGTAATTCACAAAAACTGTTATGAAGGTTGTGATGTCCAGGGGTATGAAAAGCGCCGATAAGATGTAAGAAATACATTTATTAGACGTAAAACATGCTTACAATACGAACAATGCATCATAGCTTGGCGTCAAAAATACAACGAAAAATGATTGTCACAGAATTGTTCGAAGTTTCACCCGCGTAGGTTATAGCATTGCCAATGTCGACGGTCGGATTTCCAGACTCGTTCAAACAAATCCAATGTGCCAGAAATGCCAGCTGAAGCGACGATGATCAGGGCCGTGAGATCCTCTACTGTAGCTCCCAACGTATCACACACAAGCAATTTCAGGTAACCCCAGAAGAATAAATCCAAAGGATTTGGATCTGGGAAGCGTGGAGGTCAAGCAACAGGTCCTTCGCGTTAAATCCATCTACTAGAATATCCATGGAGGTAGTTCGCACTGCAATCGAAAAATATGCTGATACATCATCGTGCATGAATGAAACATTCTGATGTACAGTGGCCAAACTTCCCTGCAGCAACTGCGGGAAAAGTGGAAATTTGCATACGTGCAGATTTCTTCAACCCTACCACGGAGCTCTAAATCCTCGCATTCGTTAAACCACTCGTGTGTCTCATCGTCCTTCCGACGACTGCTATTATAGGGACTTTCTCCAACTAAACTTGGTTTGCGACCCCATGTTCTATGATGATGTGTCGTCCCCATGTTGCCTACTATCATCACCCCTCCTTCGGCAACATCCTGCATTTCTTCATGATTAGTTTCAGAACAAATGGAGATAAACCGCTATCATAAAAGTATTCTTCCATGGCAGATGTGATTGAATTAATGATCAGGGTCAGATAACTGCAGTTCTTCTCAGAGTTCGTTCAGCATTGGCACTGTGTCCATACATGTCGCTTCGTGGTGCTGTGTTCATAAATATCCAAGATTTTGTGAAAAATTCACGATTATTACAAAAAGGTATACTATTTCCTTTTGATATTTTACAAGACTACGATATAATTTACGATATTAAAGAAAATGTTGCGTTACATGTTCATATATAAGATGTTATTTTCTAAAGGGTAGTTCGTTAAGGAAATTTCCCTTAAGGAATTCGAAAAAAATCTATAAAAATTTTATATAAGAATGCGTTTACAAGAAATAATAAGGATATAATAATAAAATTTTACAAATGGGGGACCACATGCTGACTTTTTTTTCATTTTAGCATCTCACTTAACCTTTAAACTGTCATCCCCGAGATGACCTCGGGTACTACACTAGTGCTCCAAAATGTCACGTCCACGATAATTTAAGAAGTACTCCAAAATGTTTTACCCGAGTATTGTACGGGGTAATTTACTATAGGTGGTGTAGATCGCTGCTATCCGGAAAAATCCTTTCATTTAACAATCCGAAGACGCCATTAAAAATATTATAAAAGAGGTATTTTTTCATTTACTAGACAAGGTAGACTGGAAACTCATTTTTGCTCTGTAAAAATACAGTTGGGAAACGCCTTACAATTTAGAATTTCGAATCCAAGTTGTAGAAATGCTTTTGCATACATATGATGATACAGCTTCTGGACAAAAGAATACTGCAGACCATCTCCAGTAGACAGCACTTGTTCGTCTTAGTGAACGAGATTTTATATCCCATATTCTTTCCAGCCCTGCGAAACGTGAGCCAACAAGGCACTGCAAAGTTTGTTGTTCAAAAAAGGATACAAATGGAAAAAAGATAAGGAGGAAACACGATTCTGGAGTAATAATTGCGGAGTTGGTCTATTTTTGGAAAGTGTTCCCATTTATACAAACTAAACTGAATTATTAAACTACAAAAATAGGTATTCATTTTTATTTATTTATATTTTATTCTTAGAAAATAATACACAAGTAGCAAATTTTTCCTCTGCCACATTGTGGGGCAGCCACTTCAAGCGAATATGCAATTGCTATAAAACCTAAAAATATTTATGCAAATAATTCCAACTATCCATTTTTTTAACTTCCAAATGTTTTCATTTTGTACTAAATATTTTATTTTTGCAATGCCCCCTCTCTCCAATGCATCACATACGGGTGCCTACGAGGAAAATGGGGGCGTAAGGGAGCAAATCACTTGACTTTAATTCAGTAGTTAAGGGAATAAACCGTACAAAATATCAAGATAAGTGTTAATTTTTGAAAATAATTTTTTTTATGATAAGCCCACGGGAGCATTGGTAATTAATAAAGTTGTTTTTACTATAGTATTGCTAAATTAGGCACAAAAAATATATTGTGCAGTACTGATACATTTATAAATGTATTATATCAGTGAATGCGTATTTTTGATGTGTAACATCTTTACTCTCGGTTGCTGGAAGTTTGTTGATTTCATGAAAAGGGACGGAAATGCGTAACAGGAAGTCGGGGGAAGCGCGCGCTGTTTGATTCGACCAATTCAGTGCCTTGGGGGTGTCTCTTCGCTAGCCTCGTCTCGGAGTACAACTCTAGTAGCAATTAGGGTCCCTTAGACAGAAATCCCATTTCTAAAATGCCCATTTCCCCCTCCCCTCTTTTGGGAGGGGGAATGGGCGTTTCTAAAGGAAAGGCCAAGTACTCATGTAGTACTGGTCTTAATGATCGAAGGTAAATAGTTCCTTCATAAAAGATAAATTATATGCCTTTTTTTCCTTAATTTTCTATATTTTCTCGACTTTGAAATAAAAAAATTTTCATGCTATTATTTTTCCAAATTTCGTTTATTCCATTTTCTGATGATTATGTTCTGACAGTTGTCATGATGAAAGAAAATGGCATCACAGAATCATACAAGCCTCTTCTACAATAGTTGAGAGAGATATTCTGTTTGTTTCCAAGTGCAATCCGAGCTCGAGACAGGAATTCTTTCCCATTCTATTTTTGTTCTCCGAGGGTCCAGTTCACAACCAATGACAACTGACCCCTCTTTTACTGCCCAACCCATGGTTCACATACATAAAAACTGGCGGATATTCTAGTTATACTAAGAAACTGCCTTTTTTACGCTGTTTCGTTTCTGTCTGAGGAACATCAGTTTATCATTTGTTAGATCTACAATGATAATTAAATATCTTCAATGAGTACGAAATAAGAAATATTCCGAATTTTGTACAGTAATTAATTTTATAAAAATATCAGTTTTAGTTAAGACACAGAAACCTTTATATATATGTATATATTTCTATTCATTCAAAACAGTTTTCTGTGATATTTCTCAATATTAAATTGCATCAAAATCCTTTTTTTTAAACAGTTAATGACAAGATAAATTTATAAGAATAATGGAATGAATAGTGTAATGTGATTTAAATAATTCTCTTTCCTGAAGTACTTCAGAACAGTTCTTTATTTCCAATTCAGTTCAATTGTTTTATTTAAAAACGTTTTAACATGTAACAAAAAAAATCTTACATAAATTTAATAAAGTACAGTGGCGTAACTACCAATGGCTAGGTGATGCCGCGCACCGGGCCATCGCGCCTTGACCACCAAGCAAGTCGAACTTGCGATAATTTCTCCCATAATTGAGATATAAATATAAAAGATTGTTACATAGCTCTGGGATTGTTAGTCAATATATTGGGGACATATGTGCGGCAGAATGCTTATTTGAAAATGGACAAACAGTCATTTTGGTGGTCGCATACATTTTTCCGAATCAAACAGTTAAAGAAAATTAAAGATTTCATGCATTTTGCACTTTTACCGTATAACGAAGATGGTTCTGCTCTTTTTTTTAAAAAAACTATCTCTCGCTTCCATGATTTTGAGTGGTGATTTTAACTTTAACTTCAGTTTGCCAGAAGCTGAGCCGCTCATAGCTTTTCTGAAAGATGAACTCAAGCTCGAAATGAACACAAATCCAAATGCTCCGACAACTATCAGTGGTACTGTTATCGACGTCGTTTTTCAACGATTTTTAAATACTTTGAAATCACAAATATATGTGTCACACTTAGTTTTCATACATCTATTGTCTCCGCTCTTCTCCAAATTGAACAAGAATAAGTATTTTTGTTAAAAAACTGCATTACTCCTTGTGTTAATTAAATAAAATTTTCATTAAAGATATAATTATTCGATAGAAAATTATTTCCAGTCATACCAAGATTCATTTTTTTTCATGATTAAAGTCACTAGTGCGTATTTACCACGATAACAAGTCAGATGTTACACATCATATGCGACTACTGTAAGACTCGTTTCTTTTTTTTTATTGCGCCAGAAAGTATTTTGTTTATGTATTTCATAAATTAATATATTTTTAAATAATCTTTTGTTTTCCACATTTCAATATGCCCACACCCC